>VDFB02253111.1:0-51853 GCA_007258455.2 Sequoia sempervirens | reverse complement strand
AATCAAAGGACTTACTATTTATAGTAAGGCATGGAGAAGCTGGCAGAGGAAGGTAGAAAAATGGCTAAGTCTGAAACTTCATCCTGCACCACCTTCCAAGTGCGCCCATCTTCAGCTGGAGTCAGGAAAATTCCTAAGTGTTGATTTCATCCTCCTGCCTTGTCTAAATGCGCCCTCGAGGATGAAGAGACATAAAATTTTCTAAGTAAAAAGTTTCATCCATCAACTATGGCAAAATGCGCCCATGCAACAAGAAGGTCAAAGAATTCAAAAGGAAGTCAAAAAGAAAGTCAAAGATGTTAATCTTTCTCCTATGCCAAAATGTGCCCATCCTTTAGCAAGTATAATATGCGCCCATAGCAAAGTCAAAGGTCAAAGGTGTTTCATCCTTCTCACCTTAGGAAATGCGCCCATCCCTCTACCCAAGCAAAATGCGCCCAAGTTCACAAGGAAGTCAATGAGTCAACAAGTCAAGGGCGTTGGGAGTTTCATCCTCCACACATAGCAAAATGCGCCCAAATGAGGCCATGTAAAGACAAAAAGAAGGAAGCTCAAGGGTCACATAAGTGTTTTGTCCTCCTCACATTGAAAATGAGCCCATGCTTGGAGGAGTCAAAGAAGTCAAAGCTAGGCGTTGAAAATGTTTATCCTCCTCATGCCTTCATTTGCGCCCTCTTCAAGTAGATGATTTGAAATTTTTTCTAAGTATGAAACTCGTCCTCCTCTACATGCAATATGCGCCCATCCTTCATGGGGTGTGATATGCGCCCAAGTTGAAGTAAGTAGAAGGTGAATAAAGAGTGTGAGGGTAAAATTTAAAGATAAATGTTGCCTAGGCGTTGAGAATGTTCTCCATGATATATGAAGTGCGCCTAAGATTTAAATGGAGAATATTGCAAGGTAGTGAAATAAAATAACTAAGGCGTTGGAAATTGCCAAGTGATGAATAAAATATAGAGGGCGTTGAAATTAAAATCCTCCATGATATGTGCTTTCCAAAAAAAATTCTCTAAGTGAGTTGAAATAATAATAAAAAATTCTCACAGGCAGAAGGATTGAAGATGAATAGAAAATTCTAAGGCAAAGTTTCAAAAATGCAAAGTGATTCAAAATTTTTCTAAGGCAAAATTTTCTTCCTTAAGAAAATACGCCTGGGCTTGGAGGATGATGAAATTTTCCTGAAGAGAATGAATTTTCCAGTGGTGAAGTCAGAGGATGTTGGCATCGCAGGATTGATAAATTTTTTAAATCGGAACAACAAAGCATTCACAAGATGAAGAACGGGATTAAATGTCATGAGGAATTATTTTTCAGGTTCAAAATTTAAAAATTTAAATGAACCCGTTCGTTGTATACCCATGGATTCGACAAGTTCTGGAGAAAATTTTCTTCTGGGTATTAAATATTTTCGACGAGAAATTGATTTCCAAGTCTTTTGCACTTCGCCGAGGCCTTTGGGATGAAGAATTTAATCGGTGCTCGAGTTATGAATTTTCTTAAGGGAAATTTTAAAATTTTCTAAGGCAAATTTGAATAGAAGTGTTTTCGAAATAAATTTTTCCAGACGATGATTTTGAAGTAAATTGCCTAGAAAGTTTCGATTGAATTCTTCACAGGATGAATTTTCCAGAGTCAGAGATGAATGAAATTAAAAATTTAAAATGACAGAGCTTCGGCTGGTGAGTAAAATTTAATTGATGAATTTAAAATAAATATTTTCGAAAGTGAATTGAAATACGCCAGTCAAAGTTGAACTTCTAGAAGATTAAGATTCCTGGCGTCGGATGACAAGTGTTGCAAATACCAGAGGAGGGAAATTCGAATTCTTGAAGAGAGGTAGTGGAGATTTAATGCACTGGCTAAACTTAGCCTCTTTCTAGAAGTCGATTTTCCTATAAGAGCTGGGTGTTTATTCGTTTCTTTTCATAGCTAGAGAAATTCGAATTTGCTCTAGGACTGAAGCTGAGTTGAGTGTGAAGATTGAAAGTTGTTGTGGCCGCAACTGTTGAAGAAGTTCGAATTTTTGAAGGAATTTATTGCTGAGGCTGAAATGTTGAAGAGATTCGAAATTTTGCTGAAGCTGAAGATTAAAATCTGAAGTTGCTGAGGTACTCATTTCAAAGAGTGAAGTTGCTGAAGCTAAGAATGTACGACTTGAAGTAGAGGCTTGAAGTTGCTGAGAGTGTGAAGTTTAGTTGCTGATTGAAGTTGAAGTCTGGAATTGCTGAAGCAAAGTTGGGCGATTTTTTCTATAAAGTTGGAGTTGCTGAGTTTCCTTGCATAAACTTTCTAAGTGTTGATAGTTTGAAATCTGTTGAAGAAGAAGCTGAGGTTTGCAAATGAGATATGGTGTTGCAACTTATCAAAGTTTAAAAGTCGACTGGCAGCCCTATATGGTATCTTATTTATTTTTTCTAAGTTAATTTGCTGATGGATGTTTATTGTTGTGCAGATGGCTGAAGTAAGAGCAACTGGCAGGGACAACAATGGTGCATCCAAGCAAGCTGTCATCAAGAAGCTGAGCAAGCCTTTCATGCCAGAGTCAAAGTTTACTTCAAAGTTGGCCAAGCTTGCTGACACGAATTTAGGCTCTTTCAACTTGGAGACCTTCAAGAATGGAATGTTGGGAATTGGTAGTCATCAACCTTCAGCCACTTCACACAACATCATTCGAAGTGGATTATATGCAGCTGGTTTACCAAATAATGTCTGGTGCTGCGGGTGATGATGGAGTCTGGCAGGTGCTATGGTGAGGAGGGATCCACTTGGAGATCAATTATGTCTATGCAGGGATGGTCAGGAGTGCTGAACTAGCCTGGCATCCTGGCACTACAGTGGGCCCAGGCTTTTTGGGATCTGGCCTGGGGCCATGATTTACCTGGAATGGGAGGAGGCGTGCTGAGGCGAGATGTGATAAGCTACTACATTCAGGAGATCGCTGCAGGAGATGAACAATGCCTGTTGGATGGGCAGCTAAGCCCTCTCGTCTGAAGTTTGAGGGAAGGTATATCAGGGATGACCCCAGGCCAGGAGTCTTTGTGATCTGATATGATCTTTGAAGGCCAGGAGTTGGGCTGCCACAAGCTTTGAGCCATGGATGTTCCTATTACTTCTGACTTCCGTCTTTGGAAGGCGTTATGTCAAAACTGGGCCTGAAATGACAGGTGACAATTTGCATGGACAACTCTAAGTTTAGAGAAGAACAAAGACATTTTATATAGGCTCTTACATCATTTACATGTTGGCTCGTATGACAAAGTATAGAGGGATTTCATACAAGGAGCCTGTTGGTTGTGGCTTTCATCAATTCAAAATCCATGAGGCTTGTCCGCAGTTGCACTTGAAAAACACTACTCTGGCTGCAGCTATGTCCAGCGATGCTTTTACCATGCATCCGAGAACACTTGGGGCGGTAGCATCACCGGTCAGGAAGCTTTCGAAGGCCCGGATTGATTGAAGATATAGGTCTGCTGGTTTACTCTGATTTCCGAAGTTTTCTATATAAGGATTTAAGGATTTTTCACTTATTCCATATAGGCTACTAAGGCATACAACTGGAATTTTAATATTAGAGATATCTAGGCAATTGGTTACTGATGGGTCGAGGAAAGAAAAGAAGAAGGGAGGTGTTGACTTCCCAATTGTCATGGGCAATTCAGACGAAGTGTGTCCTTCACTTCAAGCAGCTAGAGAAGCTGAGAGTGAGCTTCAGTTTTATCACTTTTCTTATCACACCAGCAGACAGCACTAGGATCCACATAACAATATCAAATGGGTACTGTTAGAAGAATTTAAACATAAGGCAAACATTGAGGATTATTGGGCTGGTGCATCAGACGAGGCTGAAGTCAGGAAGAGAGTGTTCTCTAGGTTGCCAATAGGCATGATTAGGGAGTGTGAAGTCATTCCGGTACCAGACCAGGTGGATGAGGACATGAACGTTGTCCATCCAGATTATGAGGCAGTGAGAGATACTCCACTTCCACTTCTAGATTGGTCAGAACCAGAGATTGCTGATTTGGACACACTTTCTATTCCAGTCTTGACATTTACCAGAGCATGGGTTGACAGGCGTGTGAGTAGATTGAAGAGTAGGTCGATTGCATTGACTTACAATTTGATGGGAGATCACAGGACACCCACCACCAGCAGGAAGAAACAAATTACACGAGGTCCAGAATCTCGAAGAAAGGAGCCTGTTCAGCCAGAGCCTCCAAGAGTTGTAGTTGAATCACCCACGCCATTGGAG
The DNA here is from genome assembly GCA_007258455.2 of Sequoia sempervirens. Lineage (NCBI taxonomy): Eukaryota > Viridiplantae > Streptophyta > Pinopsida > Cupressales > Cupressaceae > Sequoia > Sequoia sempervirens. Next base: position 47,604 of record VDFB02253111.1, on the reverse strand, counting down.
ACATGTTCTCCAAGTATACAGGAGGTTTCACTTTTTGCTGATCAAAGAAATGCATTGAATCAGGTGCAAGTGGTACAAGAAGATAATTAGCCACCACGGAGAGAGTCAGTAGGCCAGAGTGTCAACGCACCTAGTAGAGATGATCAACAAACCGATGAGGGAATTGCTACTGACACTCAGTTTCAGCGGGAGTTAGAGGCAGCTTTGGAAGATGATGATATAGTTTCAGGAGATACTCAGCCACTTGAGGCCGATGAGCGTTGCCAGAATGATATTGAAGTTGAACAAGTCCGTGAAGTAGAAGCACAAGAACAACAACTATTTGTTATACAGCATGTTGTACCTGATTGGCTTAGAGATCAAATGAGAAGGAGCCCCAGTGAAGAGATTGATCCAGTGGTAGAGATGGAAGAGTTTTTGAACAGGATCAACGCACCTCCACAAAAGAAGAGAGCACAAATTTTTTCAAAGATATCGACTGATGAGGATGGCTCTCGCACCCTTCATATGGCGGTGCCACAGGTTGATTGTGATCGAGACGAAGTAGTGCCCAAGAATTATTTGATCACAACAGTGGAGTTAGGACGCCCCATAGGTGCACAAATTGTTGAGGAATGTGATAATTCCTACCAGGCACTCAAGGACAGATTATTTAAAAAGGAAGGAAAATATAAGAAATTGAAGAAAGAACATAAGACATTGATAGGATACGTGCAACACTTGTCTCGTCCTTGTGGACAGGAGATTCCAGCAATAGAGCTTCCAGCTGAGTTATCTAGAGAGTCAGTTACCGGCTTGTTGGAGTTGAGAAAGATGGCACAGGAAGCAGATAAATGGGTTACAGGAGTTCGTCCCGAGACAGAAAAGTTCATGGAGGACCTTGCTCATGCTTTCCAGCAAGCTTCCAGTATTACGGCACGTATGGAGGCAGTTGATCAGGCCTAGGGTGATGCTTCCATTTATCAGAGCAAAGTTATTCAGCGTCTAGAGGCATTGAGGCATGCTCCTTTGCGGATGCTAATTGATGGAGGAGTCATTCAGGAGAATGATGGATATGACTTTTCTAGATGGTACTCTTCAGTAATCACGGGGCGTGGTTTCTTTGATGCAGCACAGGCGGATTCAGCTAGAGTTCGAAAGGCTATGACAAACATCATTGATGGAGTTCAAAATACCTTGGAGGCAATCTTTGCTAGACGGCTGAATCCCGATGAGGTGACTACTAATAATTTGAGGGGTAGGCTGGTGCCTTTCTTTTCGAAGGTGAGGACCTTTGTACAAGATGACTTTGAGAACACTTCTACTTTCTCCAGCTTGATTCAGAGCACACAGGATTCCTTAGTGCTGGAGAAAATCTTTGTGCATGGCATGAAGCAATAACACAATGTTAGAGATTCAATTGATTGCATTCCACCTATTTCAGTTCAGGAGGTTGAGGCTTGCTTGCCAGGTTCATTGAGTTTGTAGCAGAGAAAAGGAGAATGGGAATGCACTTCTGGATGATGATCTTCTAGAAGACTGATTGTGGGCATTAATTGCCTTTACTATTTTGGGAGTGAGTGGGAATCTTGGATTCATTTATTGTACCACTCCCCATTCTGGCAGTTTTTAGGGTTAGGGCTAAGGTGGCTCAATCTGAGCCATCCATTTGATTGTAATCCGAGTCCATTGGACTGGGCTATCTATAAAAGGGGGAGTCCCCCTCATTTGTAATTCATTAGAAACTAGAGATTAGAGGAGACATCAGAGAGTAGAAGAGAGATTGATAGTATAATTGTAGCTTAGCATAGCATAGTTTGGAGGAGAAGGAAAGTTTTCCTTTGAAAACTTTTGTAAGAGATTGTTGTGTAAAACTTTCATAATAGAAGATCTTTTCATTGATGGTGAAATTCGTCTTTGTTATGGATAGCTAGCAAGGTTTCTTCATCCCTTCAATTCCAAGTAGCGTAAAAGTAGTTTAAGAATAGCATTTCCATTTCATGCAAGTAGATAGTAGTTGTGGATTTGTGGCATTGATCAAGGCAACTTCGTTTTATTCCATACCACTAGCGGCTTGCTGACGGCAAGTTTGCCTTGCGTGGTCTACTGGAGAATTTTATAAGCCTAACTTCAGTTGCAATTCATATTTTGATATGCATCGTCTTGACGGTATCTTGGTGTCGGATTGTAGCTTGAAAATTTCTTGCTATCCCCTTGAAGATTGCACCAACTTTGTGTAAGTTGTCCAGCGTGAGGTGGAGCAGAGTTTGGTTGAAGCTGTTGAGATTGATCCCACGTCCCGCCTTAGAATAGAATCTAGAACTTTCTTACCCTTATACTCATTTCAATTTCGTTCATCTTTGTTAGTTTTAGGAAAACGTACTTATTGCTAAATCATCCACACCATATAAATCCCTTCCAATCATCCATTTACTGTTAACTGCAAGTGTCTTGAACAATTGTGTAAGTCCCCTCGTGAAAACAACAATTCACAACCAACCAACTGAGGGTATTCCAAAGCATTTCGGAACCTTGGAGTTGAACGTGCGATTTCTCGCAATCTTAGTGCAGAATACTTTGATCAAGAGAGAATGGAGTAGCCTTCAGACAACTTTGTTCTGCTGATTGGTGCGGTCACAAAAATCATCAACAGTATGTCACCTCGTCCTAGGCCCTCGAGACACCTTTCTCATGGGTATTCAATCCTGGATGTGACACTTCTTCCCAGGCCCTTGGAATACCTTTTTAAGGATATCCAATCCTAGGAGAAGGGTTTGTGTTACCTCTTCCTAGGCCCTCGGGATACCTTTTCAAGGGTATTCAATCCTAGAGAAGAGGGGTTGTGCCACCTTTTTCTAGGCCCTTGGAATACCTTTAAGGGGTATCCAATCCTAGGAGAAGGGGTTGTGTTACCTTTTCATAGGCCCTCGGGAAACCTTTAAGGGTCATCCAATCCTAGGAAAAGGGGTTATGCTACCTCTTCCTAGGCCCTCGGGATGCCCTTCTTAAGGGTATTCAAATCCTAGGAAAGGGGTTGTGTCACCTCTCCCTAGGCCTTTTGGATAACTCATTATGGAATATATCCAGCCTTCTTGGGAGAGGACACATTTCTTCCTAGGCCCTCGGAATACCTTTTAAAGGATGTCCAATCCTAGGAAAAGGGGTTATGTCACCTCACCCTAGGCCCTCGGGACATTTTTTTCAAGGATATTCAATCCTAGGTGTGTCACTTCTTCCCAGGTTCTCTTCCTTAAAGGGGTATCGAATCCTAGAAAAAAGGATTGTGTTACTTCTTCCTAGGCCCTCGGGATACCTCTTTTAAGGGTTTCCAATCCTAGGAAAAGGGGTCGTGTCACCTCTTCCTAGGCCCTCTGGATACTTGATTCCTCAAGTTTATCCAGTCCTAAGCCTTATATGCAATTTCACATATTATCCTCAAGTCTTGTGCTTGTACAAGAAGAATATCTTATTAACTCATTTGAAGATATTACATTCAAGAGTTCATCTCTTGTTTTAGTCAAGAGCCATCATGTTTTCCCCTTCCTGATCTTTATTCTTAAATGCCTTAATAGTTTCTTCTCCTTCCCATGTAGCATTGTCTTCAGGTAGTCCCTTCCACTTGATTAGAGATTCGTTAATGATCTTGTTCCTCAATTTCCTTTCTCTGGTGTCTAGGATAAATTCTGACTCTTAAGATAAGTTGTCCTTCATCGTCTAGAGGAGGTAGCTCAAGCACACAAGCAAGTAGCTCAAGTAGGCAACAAGCAACTCAAGCACATAGGCAAGTAGCTTAAGCGCATAGGAAAGTAGCTTTAGACAAGCAAGCAGCTCAAGCATGCAAGCAAGTAGCCCAAGCATGCAAGCAAGTAGCTCTAGCAAGTATGCAACTAGCTCAAGTAGACAGGTAGGCAACTCAAGAACGCAAGCAATCAGCTCAAGCATACAAGTAATCAGCTCAAGCAAGTAGGCAAGTAGCTTAAGTAGACAAGCAAGTAGCTCAAGCATACAAGCAACCAGCTCAAGCAAGTAGGCAACCAACTCAAGCAAGCAACCAACTCAACCAAGTAGGCAACCAGCTCAAGCAAGCAAGCAACTAGCTCAAGCAAGTAGGCAACCAGCTCACGCATGTAAGAAAATAGCTCAAGCAAGCAAGCGGCTAGCTCCAACACACACAGGATGGCAGGAAAGATGCTCTGATACCACTGTAATGTCCCCATTTTGGGATTACCCTAAATCTTTCTTGATTTCTTGAAGATATCTTTTTATGATGGTCTAGTGTTCATATTGCATTCTTTTTCTCCTTTTCCTGATCAATCATAGGATAAAGACATTCATAAATTTATTCATTTTTCTATCAAATAATCTCAATTACTTATAAGGCTCAATAATTGCTACAAGTATATTTATTGTATAATCGTATTTTATATATATATGTAATTACATACAATAATGACAATGGAGCATGACATATCCACAATGTTATAAGATAACTAGTAGCATGCATGATTTATTAATCAATAAAAAATAGATAACATTAAATAAATAGCATCATGTATGAATTACTATTAATTAGACTAGTATTTGAATCCATGATGTATTTATCAACATCATTATTTAAATGTGCAAACATTTATCTAACTTATTATTTAAATTCATAAAATACTTATCTCCTTGTATTCATAAAATATTTATCTACTTTCCGTTTGCCTGTCTTTATAGATTTCAGATGATTTGCAGTCTATATTTTATCTCTTGTTTCCCCTTCTATTCTCCATTTCCTTCTTTTTCCCTATACATATCTCATTCTTTCTCTTTTATATCTTCACATTCAAATGAGAAGGTGTATCTTTTTGTAAAGAGACATTCATTAGAAGAGACACAACCTTTTGAAATGATTGTTTCCTTTTGAAAACTAATTCCAAACCTTTCTAATTTCTATTTTTATTCCTCTCTACACACTATTGATAGATCTCCTTTTATATCTTCCTTCCTCTCCACTCCCCTTCCTCCTAAAATCTGATGTGTATTTAATATCCTTATACCTCCATGAAGAGATGCACCTCTTTGAATAGAGATAACCCCACAAATGGACATGACCTTTAGTTAAACATCCCTTAATGATATCTCAAATTATATTTATTATTTTGTTTTGATGTGTATTATATTTTACTATTTTATTTGTAATATTATTTATTTGTATTTATTATTTAAATATGTATATTTTAATATTTATAATATTATCACTTGATAATTATTTGATAATTATGATAGTATTTATATTAAGGTATTGTCAATATATATTTATAATTACAATATTATCTTATGATGATTGTAATTATAAATATATTAAAATGATAATATTTTCTTTTATAATTTTAATATGTATTGTGTTATTCATTTTCACTTATTTGTATCTCAGAGTGTTCTAATTTTGGGGACATGACACTTAAAACACATTTTAATACCTTTTCAACAAGGTATTACACTAAGTTGTCCTTTTAATATTTCTAACATTAAACAATTTAAGTGAATTAATTAAATAATAACTCAATAGCTTACCCAAGTAGTAGAAACTATCCAAATCACGTAATTGTGCAATTTTGATCATACCATAGTGAAATTGGAGTCATAGGACAATGAACTGAAGCAACTGGGTGACTCACTAAAAATAGACTGCTCCTCCAAGAAGTTTGGAGAGCTCCCAAAAGGTCAAAAATCAATTCTCAAATTGTCACAAGGCTCACCAAGGCCAACCAAGCTCGCTGCTAAGAACCAAGTCACTGTTTAAACAACCCTAAGTACTCCAAGAAGTTTGGAGTTCTTCCTAGCACACTAATTAGCCTTGGGTAGAACTTGGAAATGGCCAAATTATTCACAAATCAATATAACAGTCATCCAGAGATGAACTAAATGGTCACACATTGCTGATGAATTTTTACATTGCATCTCATTTGAATGAATACAAATTGGGGTTCACATTTTCATTTCAAATTTTCCCTAGTCTCATTTCCTAGCTTGACAATTTTCAGGGTAGAGATAGAAGACTTGCCTTTACTAAAGATTTTAAAGGTAAGCGCTCAAAGGGGTCACTATGATAATGTTATTCTTTGGTTACCTACTTTGTTTAATAACAATTAGCTGAAAAATTGAATAGTTTTAGAGCTCTAGAGACAATTTTTTTTTTCTTTCTATAAGCTTGTATCAAGGCTCTATTCCTCCAAGTTAAAATAAGCTTCAATAGTGGCTTTGGATCCCCATTCAAATAAGTTCCAATGATGTTTGGGAAAATGCAACTTTTTTGTAGTATAAGCAATTTTCTCCTTTCTACAAGGTAGCATAGACCTTAAATATTTAACCAAGTTTTTACTTTCTTAGGGAGACTAAACCTTGATATTTTAGTTTATATTAAATAGCTATAACTTTGTAAAGATATTCCCACTATGATTATTTTATGAATTTTGTCCATCAAGAGACTTTTACTAAGGAGGAAATTAAAGTATATTCAATCTTGTTCTAGCAATGGCTAGAAACATGCCCCACACTTAGAAACACAATCCCAATATCCACCAAAATCATTTTGAGTGTTTTTCATCCATTACATACATATACACCCATTGTAGAGAAACCACAACCTCAGTATCCAAGAGCAAAGGTCATTTAGAGGACACCACTGAAGAAGAGTAGTAGAATGCCTTGCAAGAATAATGAGAAAGGAAATCTAATTCCTTCTCCAATATCTACACTAGTAATCTTATAGCATCAAAATATGAACAAGAGGAATACAATGCCAATCTTTGACCAGATGCTAAGCATAAATGAACTCCTCCAGTTCTCATTCAAAAAAGGGACTATTTGTGCAATTCTTCTCATGGAATTGGGGATTTAAGGAAATATCAGTACAAGAATTTTAAATGCAACTAATACATAGATGTTTCTCTACCTTTTCACAAATACTAGACTTTTTGTCAAGGGAAAGACAAGAATGAGTTTTTCCTAGGAGAAATAGAAAGGATTAGCCTTCCTTTTATATGCCATGACTTGAATATGTCGTATATACAAAAATTATTTTTCCTCTACAGGGACTTGTTGATGTGTTTTATGACCGCACCAAACAGCAGAACAAAAATAGTTTAGGGCTACTCTGTTCTCTCTTGATCAAAGTATTCCGTGTGCTAAGATTGCGAGATAGATCACACGTTCAACTCCAAGGTTCCTTAAGTGCGAATAGACCCAGTTTGGTTGATGTGTATTGCTGTGTTCTTACGAGGGGACTTACGTAATTGTTCAGATTTCTTGCAGTTAGCGGTGGGTATGATTTTGAAGGGGAATTTTGCGCGTATGATTTGGCAATGTGGTTCCTTTCCTAAAACTAATCAGAAATGTACGGAAAGTAAAAGGGGAAAGGGCCTAAGAAATTTATACTCTACTCTAAATGCAAGATGCGTGGGGCTTCGTTTCAATAGACTTCAACCGGATTTCACCTAGCCTCCGTCGGACAGCCTCAGCAAAATCGGTGCAATCTTCAAAGGGGATAGCAAAAGGTATTCAAGTTATAGTTTAACATACATACACCATCAGAACAACGCATATAAGTATGTAAACCACAACCGAAGTTAAACACAAGATAATGTCCAGTTGACCACACAAGGCGGACTTATCATCAACAAGCCGCTAGTGGTATGGAATAAAGCGAAGCTATCTCAATAAAACACCACACACCAACGTAAGCTACTTGCATGAATTTAAGCTACTTGGATACGAAAGGAAGAAGAAATCTTGCTAGCATTTCATGACAAGACGAATTCCATCATCAATGAAAAGATCTATTATCATAAAATGTGTTACACAACAATCTCCTCAAAAGTTTTCAAAGGGAAAACTTTCTTCTCTTCTCCAAATGATGCAAAATGCTCTACAAAGCTACACTATCTAGCTCTAAAGCTCTCTCAATGTCTACTCTGATTCTAACTGATCTAATCTTCTAATCTAATGCCTTACAAATGAGGGGGACTCCCCCTTTTATAGCTAGCCAAGTCCCAAAGGACGGCTAGGGTTACAATCAATAGAGTGGCCAGAATCGTGCCACCTCAGCCCTAACCCTAAAAACTGCCAGGATAGGGAGTGGTACATTAAATGAATCAAAGATTCCCACTCACTCCCAAAAATAGCAAATGCCATAAATGCTCCATATTCAGTCTTCTAGAAGATCTTCGTCCAGTAGTGTGTTCCCATTTGCCTTCTCTCTGACTGCCAACTCAACAAATCTGCTAAGTCGGCCTCAAACTCATGAAGCTGAAATAAGTGAACACAATCCAACTGAAACTCCTAATACCGTGACTGAATGCTCAGTGCCTGCGTACAAGATTTTCTCCAAGCAGCAAGGAGTCCTGCGTGTTCTGGATCAAAGTGGAGAATGTAGCAGTATTCTCAAAGTCATCCTGTACAAAGGTCTTAACATCTGCGAAGAAGGGAACCAACAAACCCCTCAAATTATCAAAAATTATCTCATCTGGATTCAGCCGCCTAGCAAATATGGCCTCGAAAGTGTTCTGAACTCCATCTATGATATTGGCCATAGCCTTATGTACCCTAGCTGAATCCGCCTGTGCCACATCGAAGAAGCCATACTGTGATAGCGAAGAATACCCTTGAGAGAGAGTCATATCGGTCATTAAGCACGAATGACACCTCCATCAATGTTAGGCTGCAATGGCACATGCCTCAACACCTCAAGGCGGCTAGATCACCTTACTCGATAGATGGGGGCGTCGCTGGCATAGTCATCCCATCCGTGTCACAATGGTAAGGGCTGCTGGAAGGCTGACAAGGTCCTCCATGAATTTCTATGTCTCAGTACGAACTCCTGTGACCCATTTATCTGCCTCCTGTGCCATCCTCCCCAATTCTACTAAGCCGCTGATCGACTCTCTAGGAATATCTGCTGGAGGCTCTATCACTGGTACATCCTGCCCTCGAGAACGAGACAACTGCTGAACATATCCAATTAACGCCTTGTGTTCTCGTTTCAACTTCTTATATTTTCCTTCTTTCTTGAACAATCTATCCTTGAGGGCAAGGAAGGAGTTATCACACTCCTCAACAATCTAAGCACCAGTAGGGCGTCCCAAGTCAAGAGTGGTGACCACATAGTTTTCAGGAGCTGCTTCATTCCGGTCACACTCGACTCGTGGGACAGCAACGTGAAGAGTACGAGAGCCATCCTCATCAGTGGAGATCTTCGAGAACTTTCTTGCCTTCTTCTTCGGTGGAGGAGCACTGATCCGGTTCAAAAATTCTTCCATCTCAACTGCTGGATCAATCTCTTCACTCGGGCTTCTTCTCATTCTATCCTTAAGCCAATCGGGCACCTCATATAGTATATTGAAGGGCTGCTGCTCCTGTGCCTCGACCTCTCTAACCTGTTCAACTTCTTCTTCATTCTGGCGAGGCTCATGCGTCCTCAGTGGCTGAGTGTCACGCGACACTATATCATCATCATTGCCATCGTTCATGGCCTCCTCTAACTCCTGCTGAAACTGAGGGTCAGTAATAGTCCCCTCATCATCCTGCTGATCAATCCTAACAGGTACATTGGCACTCTGGCCAATTGACTCCCTCCGTGGAGGCTGAATATCACTCTGTATCTCCGGTACCTGATTCACTACAATCCTCTGATCAGCGAACAAGGACACCTCCTGTATGCTTGGAGAACGTGTCTCCAAAGGTACTGCCACTGTGACTCGTGGAGGTTCTGGCTGAACTATTTTTTTCTTCCTGGACTCTGGACCTCGTGTAATTTGTTTCTTCCTTCCTGTGGTGAAACGATCCTGTGATCTCCCATCAAGTTCAAGTCAAGGCAATTGACCTACTCTTGATCTGTTCACGAATCCTCCAGCCCATGCCTGGTGAATGTCATAAGCGGGATAGAAAATTATCTAAGTGTCACGCAACCTCTCGGGCGCGACCGGTCTGAGGGGAAGAAGTGGAGTATCGAACAGCTGCATCTCTGGATGAATTAACATCCATATCCTCGGTAAACACAGTCAGGAGCTGGAACTTCCGGACTCCACTGATGAGTGTCGGCAGCCTAAGAGAACATTCTCTTCCTCACTTCAATTTCATCAACTGCATCAGCCCAATAATCTTCTATGGTGTTGGCCTTATGTTTAACTCCTCCATGAACCCAATTGATGTTATGGTGGGGTCCTTAGTCTTTTATAAACGTATGATATGAAGTGATAAGCGAAATTTCCTCTCAACTTCGCTGCACATGTCGAGAAGGACACCTCATCTGAGTTGCCCATCACAATCGGAAACTCTATCCCCCCTTTCTTCTTCTTCTTCTGGATTTTGTCAAAGGCTAGCAATTGTCTAGATACCTCTAGCATTATTATTCTATCTGTTGGGTACTTAGGCAGCCTATAAGGGTATGGCGAGAAACCTTACAGCCCTAATGTATGAAATCTCATAAATTATATAAACCAACACCCATGCAGCACAGAGTCAGCTCTTGGGCATCTCTAGAGATTCTGTGATGTAACCTCTCCTGAAGCAGCCTCGTGATGTACATGGTGAATGAATCGTTGACACGCTTGTAATAGGTTGTGCTCGACAGGTGCAACTGTACACGCCTCATGGATTTTGAATTGGTGAGAGCCACAACCGATGGGTTCCTTGTAAGAAATCCCCCTGTACCTCGTCATTCGTGCCAACATGTAGACAAGATAGGAGCTCATGTAAAACGTTTTAGTCCTCCGCAAGCTCAGGAGCTGCTCATGTATATTATCGCTAATCATCTGTGAGTGTATAATCGCGCCCTCCTAACACCAGGTTGATGTAATAAAACATCGAGGCGCTCGAAAATGTAGGGTGTGGGCAACCACCAACCACAACTCAGCAACATGATAAGATCACAATATTCTCACCGCCCGAGGTCATAAAGCTATGATGCTGTTTTGCTTAACTTGTACGAGATGGCTTTGGAGTGCTCATCCAGTGGGTGTTAATTGTATCCATGCATCTCTCGAAAGCAGAAGCGTACATCCGTTCCGCTCGTTCCCTGGACTTGTAAATCATATTCCTATGCACCGGGATCCCGAAAGCTTCACCAATGGCGGCCGGAGTAAGATTGGCGAGCACTTGGCCATCTGGTGACATAGTCGGCCGATGTTCCTTCGTAAAGGATTGGCCTCCGTGACTATAAACTCGAGCGGATGGCTGGCGGAAAACCCGGTATATAGTCCGCCGGGGCGTCGGCGTGAAGTGACGAGCAGATGACTTTTTAATCGAGCGGCTGTTCTTGAAGGTTTCCAAGTTGACAGAGCCCAGGTTAGTGTCCGTCAACTTGCCCAGCTTTGAAATAAACTTCGACTCCGGCATGAATGTTTTGCTGAGCTTCTTGATCGTAGCCTATCTGGAGGCACCATTGTCCTTCCCGGTTGTCCTCGCTTCAACCATCTGCAACATAACAAACGTTCATCAGCAATTAAATTTAATAAAATAAGGCATGATAGGGGCTGCAGTCGAATTCTAGAAGCTGTAATAACTCTCGTGTTTGCAAACCTCAGCTTCTTCTCTTGAATATATTCGAATTCCGACACTTAGAACAGATTTCCAAGTGAATTTTGATGACTTTACTTCACAATCAGCAATCCGCAATTTTAAACTTCTTAACTTTGCACTTCAAACCAGCAATCAGCAATCTTGCAAGTTCGTACTTTTGAGTTCTCAGCAACTTATTTCAAGGCGTCTTTCTTTAACTTGCAACTTCAACTTACTCAATCAATTTTCAGTCACTAGCAAAGTCGTACCTCCTTCAAGCTTTCAACAACTTCCTCCAATCAGCAAGGGGCGTCCTCTTTACTTCAGCAAACACCTCTCAGCAACTCAAGGCGTACCTCCTTTTTGCTTCAAATTTGATTAACTCTTAAGTGCGCCTCTTCAGCAAATGCAACTCCTCAGCAAAATTCGAATTTCAAACTCTTCAAGCAACAATTCACTGCAACACTTCACTCTCAGAGCAAGTTCGACTTCTTGAAGAGTTGAATCATCTTGCAATATCATCGTCTCTGATTTTATCACTGAGAAAAGTTGCTCGTGCTCCGGAAAATTTATCACTCTGAGATCTAGGCGTATTTCCCAAGGAAAATAATTTTGCCTTAGAAAATATTTTTAAAATCATCTTGCACTTTGAAAACTTGCCTTAGAAAATTCTTATTTCATCTGCCAGTGGAGAGAAATTTCTATCAACTTCATTTGGAAAATTTTATTCATTCCCGGCACGTCTCACTTCATTTGTATTTCACCCCACACTTAGGAAATATTCCAACGCCTTCAAGATATTTTAAAATCACCTTAGGCGCCTAACACACTTTATTTTATTCTCAACGCCTTGAAATGCCTTTGAAAAATTTTCCAACACCTTATAACTCCCTTACTCTAGGCGCACACTTCACTTAGCATTTTATTTCACACCTTGGAATATTTTCTAACACTCACCACTTCCAACGCCTAGCAAGTTTGTTTTGACTTCACACGCCTTAGAAAATTTTCTAACACCTTATGACTCCCATCAACCTTTGGCGCCTAGCACACTTGAGAGGAAATTAAAAAAAATCACGCCCAACATTCACCTTGGGCGCATTCTTGATGTGGAGGAGGATAACGCCTCACTTTACCTTGAATTCACCACGCCTAGATAACATTTTTACCTTACTTACCACCCTTATTCACCATTTACCATCCAAACTTGGGCGCATTTGAGCATGTCCACTGGATGACCTTTCAACTTCACTTTTTGTCTTGACATGCACTAGTTTGGGCGCATTTTGCCTATGGAGGAGGACGAGATTCTTTGACCTTGTTGACTTTCTCTCCCCTTGAGCGCATTTTGATGTGTGTGAAGGATGAACTTTTCCAACGCCTCAAGAGTGACTCTTCAGCTTCCAAATTTCGTCTTCACATGCACAAGTTTGGGCGCATTTCACCCCTGCTACAGGATAAGCTTGCATTTTGGGCGCATTTTGCTCTTGCTGGTGGATGAAAACGTTTGACTTTGCTTTGACCACCTTGTCTTTTGGGCGCATTTCACCCCTGCTACAGGATGGGCGCATTTTGGAGGGTGAGGCGGATTTCCATGCCTTAGAAACTTTTTCAACTTTTCCTTCTTTCATTTTGGGCGCATTTCCTCATGCCTGCAGGATAAAAAACGTTGACTTTTGTTTGACTTTCCTGCCTTGGGCGCATTTTGCCCTGTGTGAAGGATGAACTCACATTTTCAAAAAATTTCTACGCCTCTAGCTGAGATGGGCGCATTTTCCTATGCCTGCTGGACGAGACTCCAGACTTAGACGAATTTTTATCATCCTCGCCAGCTTACGTGCCCTGCTATTTATAGTAAGTTCTCTGAATTTGGACTTCTGAAGCTCAGAATGGCCTGAAATTTTAAACATAGCATCTTCATGCCTTTATCAACTTGTCGACACTGCCACTTTTAGTCACCCTGCTATTTATAGCCTGTTTCTGAGGGTGGCTTACTATAAATAGTAAGTTCTTGTTTCTGATAGCTCCCAAGCTCCGATCGAGTTAAGAAGGGCTGGCGGTAGCTCTTCACCCGCAGCGACCTGGCGGGTGACTTCACTGGCCGCATGCAAGCTGATTTACTATTTTTAGCATGTTTCTAATTTGACTTACTATAAATAGTAAGTGCTCCATTCGACTTGAAATTTTACGGCCGGAATGGCACGAGAGCGGCGGTCAGCGATTGGTTTACTTGGGATTTTGAAGATTTTGACTTTTGGATATGCCTATTTTGGGCTCAAAGCTGGAAACCTAATTTGCATTGCATGCGTATCAAAGATCTTCGTTTGACTACTGTTTTGTGTACTTGTGATCATTTCGTGAATCTGAGCTGCTGGGAGGCGGCTGCCGGGACACACCTGCTAAAAATAGCAAGTTCCTTACTGAGTGAGAATCCTCGTTTGCATGTCACACCATCACGAAGCTCTTGGAAAACCCATCAGGAATCACCTGACATGCAAAAGAAACCTCGACATGCAAACCCTAAAAATAGCCTCGGGAAGAATTTGGATTACGAAAGTGGTGTATGTCTTGCATGTTACATCATGTGAAAGGTCTCAAAAACCCGGAAGGAATATCGGACATCTGAAGAAATCTACGCATCCCCAAGACCTGAAGTGTTCGTGTCGGTGGGTTGCTAAAATAGTAAGTTGTCCATTTTGGCTCAAATTTGGTATGCGAAACGGTCGATATACTCACGAATCTTGAGTGTGATGATCGAGAATCTCAAAATAGTGACAGCTGCCGTTGACTTACTAAAATAGTAAAGTACCTCGAGTCGATGAAACTTGGTGAAAACCCTCTTGGATGCTGTACGACAACAACATTAAGTTCCAATTTTCAATTTTCTCAACATTTGATACGAGATTGGCTAGAAGTAGTGAAACCCTAATTTAGACTTGGTCAGAATTTTCGCGTTTAAGCTCAATGACAGACACAACCCCCCGAAAGGCAGACATCAGGAAAGAGACAGAGCGGGAGAGAGAAGAAAACCCAAGCCAAAAGACCGAAACAGAGCAAAAATTTAGGGGGTCCCCATTTTGAATGGGGCGATGTGTGAAAAGGTCACAACATCTGGCGACTCCATGGGAAAGTGTTGAAAAACACTTTAAGAATTGAACTCAGATTAGTCTTCCTCAAACCATCATACAAAAAGGACACTTACTCTAAAGGGGAGAAGAATCCGATATTGGATCAAAACACTTTCATCTAAAACCTTGTGAGTGTGTGCATGCATTCCATCTCTAAACCATTTCGACTTCCGGAATCGGCCGCAGCAGGTTATATAAATATCTTACTTCAAAAGCATCCTGGACATTGCCTCGCTGCGGGTCCGGAAAAGTCCATAGCCCGGCAAGGTTGTAGCTACAATTCTCGCGAATCTCGGCTCAGCTGTCGGTAAGGCGTCTATAGCCCCGGTGGAGTTACTCGTATGTTCCCAAAACCAATATTTTATAATATTTCTTTCATTTTTCATTTTCTCATTTTCTTTTTCTTTTCAGATTTTCTTTCAAGCACATTTTCTTTTCATCATTTTATTTCTCCGTCAATTCCTCAATTGGCTGGCAGGCAATGAAGCCTCCAATGGGTTTGAGAATTGCAGTGGCGATGAAGCAAGATGTAAGATTTTCACCTGCCAAAACCTTTCCCAAGAAACCAAAATGACTTAGAATGGAGATAGGTAAGATTTTCAAGGTCTTTAGACTCGCGTGTTGAGACACAACAATGGATTGACCTCCCGAGACGAGTTCAATCACTAACTGGATGATAACAAGAGGAAAGCAACCTTAGTCTTTTTCAAAAATTTATGCAAATTCTAGTGAAAGAAACCACGTTGTGAAAAATTAAAACATCATCACCCCATCGCAACAAGAAAACCCTAAAATCTTTGCCCATTCCAAACCAAAACCACTTGAGCGGACAACTCAAGGGACGGAAACGCCAAACCAAAAACCCAAAGGGCAACAAACCAAAACCAAAACAAAGGAAAACAGAAAAGCAAACGGAAAGCAAACAAACGGGAAAGCAAAACCTAACCTAACTATTTTACACGGTAGGCTCTCGGAGAGAACCTAAGACTGGAAATAATGCTTGAGGAACTGTCTGTTAACGGGCAACGGGACATCCTCCCCTGTCAAAGTACGCAATCTAAATGCATTATCCCCAAGGATTTCAGAAATTTGATACGGGCCCAACCACAACTTGTCAAACTTGTTGTGATCACCTTTCTTCTCGTGGGCCTTGTCCCAATATAAAACCAAGTCAGAAATCCTAAACGACTTGATCTTTGCCTGTTTATCGAACCATCTCTTCACTATAACTTGGTGTTTTGTTAGATTCTCAAGAGCTTCATCCCTTTTCTCTTCTAAATGCATCAACTGGGACAACCTTGTCTGAACTTGATCCTCTCCTTCGAGGTATTCTTGGATGAATTGGAGAGTTGGGATCCTCAACTGTACTGGAAACACTGGATCCTGTCCGTAAACCAAGTGGTATGGTGACGTCCCTAAAGAACTCTTTGTTCTTATCCTGTCTGCCCAAAGAGCAAATCTCAACTGCGTGTGCCAATCCTTCGGATTTTTGTCCAGTAACTTCTTGATTGCATTCAATAAGTTCTTATTGGTGGACTCTGCTAGTCCATTCCCCTGCGGATAGTAATTGGAGGAAAACCTCAATGTAATTCCATACTCAAAAGCCCAATTGGAAAACTTCAGCTATGAGAAAGCCGAACCATTGTCGCTGACCAGGACATGAGGGCATCCAAATCTTGTCACAATATTCTCTTCAAGGAATCTGATAACCACCTCCGACGTGCACTGCTTCAAGGCTTGAGCTTCTGTCCATTTGGTGCAGTAGTCTGTCGCTGTCAAGATATATCTGTGTTGTCCTGATGACGATGGATTGATCATACCAATAAAATCTAAACCCCACTTTGCGAATGGTCTCACTTCAATCACTGGCTGCAAAGGCATAGCGGGATGCCTTCCTCTATTTGCTGCTGTCTGACAAACGTGACAAGCCTTCACATGTTCATACGTATCTTTAAAAAGCATGGGCCAATAATATCTAGCTCTTAGGATTTGATGAGCTGTGGCTAGACTTCCTCCATGTCTAGTTCCAAACTTCTCATGGAAGTGTTCCATCAACTGTTTTGCTTCTTGTTTTCCTACACATCTCAAATAGATACCTTCATAATTTCTCCTGTAGAGAACTGATCCTTGAAGCATAAATCTCTGACTCCTCATTCTCAATGCTCTCCACTGGACTGGATTCAAATGGCAAGGACATCTATGATTTAGCAAATAATATACTGTGTCATCATACCATTCTCCGAGAGACACCTCCTCTAACACATACGTCTGTTGAACTAGTTCCAGGCCGACCATTGCGATCGTTTGAGCCAAAGCTTGTCCTCTGACTAACTTCATCGGCTGTATCTCAATATCATACTCTTGCAAAGTGGCGACCCACTTACCTCTTCTTTCTCCTAACTCATTCTGCATCAACAAAATCTTCACCGTGGCATCTGGAACAATCGCGTGGATCTTGCTCCTCAAGATGTAATGTCTAAATTTCTTGACGGCCTTCACTAAAGCATACGCCTGCTTTTCAACGCTTGGATATCTTAATTCTGCCTCTTTCAATGGTGAGCTCATAAAAGCAATCGGATGCTCATCCTTCTCTTCGATTCTTTGAGTCAATACTGCAGCGCATGTATGCTCTTAGGCAAATGAATACAAATAGAAAGGCTTTGTATAATCTGGACTGACCAGTACTGGAGCGTCCACTATAGCTTGTTTAATTTCATCAAAAGCCTTCCTAGTTTGTGGATTCCACTCAACCTTCGCATCTTTCTTCAACATTGCATTCAGTGGCCTCACTATCTCAGCAAACCCGGTTATAAACTTTCTGACAAAATTAGTCTTTCCAAAGAAGGACCTTAATTCTTTCTGAGTGCCTGGAAAACCAATCCTTGAGATGGCTCCAATATGTTCAGGGTCAATTGATATACCCTTCTCTGAAATAACGTGACCCAACAATTTACCTTCAGTGATGCCAAATATACATTTCTTAGCATTCAAAGAGACACCAAATCTTCTGCATCTCTGAAATATCTTCCTTAAATCCTCAACATGATCTCCTCTTTTCTTTGAGAACACCGTTAGGTCATCCATGTAAATAATAATGCACTTTCCAACAAGGTCTCGAAAAGCGATGTCCATTGCTCGCTGGAAAGTGGCCCCTGCATTGATCAAGCCGAAAGGCATTCTTCTATACGCAAATGTTCCCCATTTCGTGGTGAACGCAGTCTTCAATCTATCTTCATGTTCAACCATCACTTGGTTGTAGCCTGAATATCCGTCCAAGAAGGACATCATTTGTGAGCCATTCACTATTTGCAACACTTCATCTAATGAAGGCAAGGGGTAATTGTCTTTCTCAGAGGCCCTGTTCAAATTTTGGAAGTTGACACACAACCTTATCTCTCCATTCTTCTTTCTGACAGGTACGAGATTGGCGACCCACGTGGAGTGCCTTACTGGGAAGATAATCCTGGCTGAAAGAAGCTTCTTGACTTCCTGATAGATTAACGGTTCCAGCAATGGATTCACTGGCCTCTGCCTTTGCCTAAATGGCTTACTACCTGGCTTTAGTGGAATCGTATGCGTAATCAGAGATGTATCATATGTCTTGAGATCTTCATATCCCTAGGCTATTACTTCCGGAAATTCTTTCATGACCCTTAAGATACCTTCTTTCTCCTCAGGTGTGCAAACATTTCCAATAAACACATTTTTCACTTGTTCACTTATTCCTAGATTGACAGGTTCACAATCATTGCCTTGCGTGCTTTGATTTCTGCTTAATCTGTCAGTATCAAACAATCTCTCTAACTCAACCATTCCTTTTGGAATTACATTAGTCTTTAAGTTTAGAATCCCTTCTGTATCATATTTTGCTTCTTCCATGTCTTCCTCATCTATAATTTGTGCTTCAAACACTCCTGAGTTTGTGAGAAAATCCAGAATCTGCTTGTCGTCATCAAACACTTGAAAATTCTTTATGTTATCAGGAATTTCCGGGGTTGAAACCAACTCTACTGTGAACTTCTTCAATCCTTCCATTGCCAATGGTTCCAAAGAACTGGCAGCTTGTGCCAAAGAGTTTGCAATGGTGTTCTTGGATCTATAAACTTTCTTTATGTTGAATGCATCAAAACTCTCTATCAGGTCCCAGACTCTATTCCGGTAGCGGCTTAGTCTCTTGTCATGGTAGGCGAACTGCTTTCTTACTTGTCGGACCACTATGTCTGAGTCTCCAATAGCATATACAACCTTAGCCCCCTTCTGAATTGCAAGGAGCAATTCATGAATCAAGGACTCATATTCAGCAACATTGTTAGTGCATGAAAATTGGAGCCTATAGGAACCCAGATAAGCTTCTCCTGTCGGGCTAACCAATTCAAACCCTGCTCCATTTCCCTTCTTCGACTTTGATCCATCAAACCTTAAAGTCCACACTTGATTCCCTATAGGGGTATTGGGAGACTGAACACACGTTTCTTCTTGATTGTAGACCTCTGGAGTCTTTTCTTTAATCTTTGACTGAGTGAGATCATCTTCTACAATTTCTTCTATCGAAACACTATTCTCTTCATTCATCTTTTGATGCTCTATTAGAATCTCCTTTTCTTCATTCATCTCTTGATGTTATTCTTGTAATGACGTATGGGGAACAAGCCTTGCAACTTGTTCCAGTGCCACTTTGCACATGGCACAAGTGATTTCTGAATGGAATGCTTCGTGTATCCTGCACCAGTTGGGAAGCAGTAGATTTTTGATGGAAGCATCTTTACCCAACTCTGTTTCTTGTTTTACGCTGTTCAGGACAAAGTCCCTAAAATTCTCAAAGGTTCCTCCACCTTCACTATCGCTTGAGTCACTTTCTATCAACACTTCGGTGGAAGTGGCATTCTCAAAACATTTTCCCTCATTTTCACTTTGCAGCATCAATACTTCTTGCTTAACAGGCCTGTACGAGCCTAAGTCAGTCTCTACAAACATGATCTCATTATCCTCTCCATATTCCGTGATCATCAGCTTCAATCTCGGTGTACTATCAATCTTAATTTGATTCGGGACTCCCTTCCACGGAAGCCACATGTGAGAGAAATCGGTTGCAATGTATCCGTTTAACTTTCTAGCCCAGTCTCGGCTTAGCAACATGCCATACCCATCCGGTATGTCAACTACTAATATGTCAATACAACTCTGGATTCGGGGATCAGCTGACAACTGCATATGAATATTATTCAGCTCTCCAACTACAGGTACTTCAGTCTTATCTAGTTGGGTCACCTTCTTCGTGGTATGCAACGGGACTATACCCAATCTCTGACACACCTTCAATGGCATGACTTTGCTAGAAGCATCGGAATCAATTAAACAATTGTGCAACAACTTTCTGAAGATTCTAACTGATACCAAAAACGGGGCTGGTTCATCTCTCCCTTGGTAGAAGACAACTGGTTTCTTCCTTTCTTCGGGTACAATGCTCTTTCTTTCATTCTTTTCATCCCATTATGGAACTTGATTATCACGGGTGACCTTCTGTGTCTATTCTTGTTTTTGCTCTGTGGGCAAATTAAATCTAACTTTTCTTTTATCTTCTATCTTTGGCTTTTTAGGCTCACTTGAAGATCCTTGTACTACCCCCACAAAACCTTGCGATTGCTGTGGAGCTTCCCAAGCATTGAACGGTGCGTAAGACACTTCTTCTACCATATTCACGCTCTGCACGGGACGGGATTGTACATTTACTGGAGGACTCCTTGATGAACTAGGTGCTTCTTGAGGTGTACTTTTTGCAACTGGTGTCTCATATAGACTTCCCAAAATTGTGTCTCTAACTTCAAAGATTTTCATCAACTCATACAAGGGAAGACTAACCTTTATCTTCTTCACTTCCTCTAGCACATAAGAACTTAATCTTTTCATGTCATCTCTTGGAAGATTGTCCTTTTGAGGACGCTGCATCACGTGAATGGGTTGTTGGACAGTTTGTTGTCCATTTCTATTTTGCATCACATTTTGTTGTTTGTACTCCGGAGAATCCCGAGGCAAATTCGGATTGTTACTCGCGTTTGGATTTGGCGGGGTTGCGAAGTTATTCAGAGGAATCGAGGACGTCAAAGGCTCTTTCTGATGATAGGTCCTCTGGTACACCTTGGGTGCCGCTCCTCCAGAAGTTTGAAATGCTTGCACCTCTCTTCTCCCTTCTACCAACACACTATTGTTAAGAGGTGGAAAAACGTAGTTACCCTGCTCAAGTGGCTCCTCTGGGTAACTGTCTTGAACTTCCGAATATGTTTGAGCCTCTGAATAGACTTGAGCTTCCTCATAGACTTGAGTATCTGGCACCTCCACGAGACCGTTTTCCGAAGCTGGTGGGAATCTGTAATTAACCTCTGGTGGCGCGTAGTTTTGATATTCAGACATAAGATTGACACTCTCTATGATTAGTGCCTGGTCATACCTTTGCACTGGGACAATCTCATATCCCGTGGTCGGGGGATTCTCAGTACCCTCCGTGCTTTTAACTTCTCCTTTGAAAATATCAGCAGCGACTTGAAACTCATGGCATTGTAATTCTGAGTGCTGACTTGTGTTATGAAGCTGACACCATCCTGACATAGCAGCTTCTGCCAAAAATACTCTGTCCGTGGGATGATTTTCCAGAGGCGGCGGGTTATCTAGCGGTGATGGAACCCCTCCATTGTTAGGTCTAGTATTCCAGGACCTCTTTTGATATCCTTGATTATTATTTCGATACCCATGGCCGTTGTCGTGTCCATGTCCTTGATGGGCATCTTGATGCTGTTGAGGATTATTGTGATATCCTCGATTGGCACCTAGATGTGCCTGATAATTCTTCAACATTGATTGCATTTGATTATTTTGATTTCTGAGGTGAGTTACCTCAGATGACAGCCTTTTCATTTGTTCTACTAATTCTTTCATTTCATCTTTCTCCTCTTGTGTCCTTGTTGCAGGTACCGTGTTCTGGAGATAGACAGGCTGCGTGGCTGGAGTCTGGGATAAGGGTATCCTAGGATGGAGAATCAATTGATCTGATGGCAGTGTAACGTGATATGCCGATTGCGGAACTGGATTCAACGCTGGAATCTGCTGATTCCATGCTGGACTAAGAGTCTGCATTTGATTGTTCGTGGTGACCAAGCCAGTGTACAAAGAAGGCCCAGTTATGTTTTGGCCCATATTCTGACTTACTTCAACCGCCTTAGCATATGCTTGATTCATATCTGCTAGAATGGGATGAGCTTGTCTCATGAACATTGCGGTCAATGGGTCCAAGGCTGCATAGTAATTTTCCCTTGCATCAGGAACCATGTACGGAGTCCGTAGCCTTGTGAGAGCCTTCTGGAATCTATTGTTGAAGGCATGAATAGGCTCTTTGTCTTGTCTTCTTACCTCTGTGAATTGACGAAAGAGCTCTATTGGGGTGATAGGAATACTGAACTTTCCAATGAAAGCTTCTTTCATTTGCTCCCATGTTCTGATGGACCCAACTGGCAAATGTATAAACCAAAAGTGAGCCTCTTCTCCCAAGGAATACAGGAACAATCTGCAAGCCACATCTGCGTATGCAATTTGCCTATTTCGCAAATGATCTTCAAACATCTTGATGTGATCCTCAGCAGAACGATTCGGATCATGGACTTGATACTTGGTGCAGAAATGCTCCGGATTCTTTGGCATATCGTGATAATTAGCAAACTCTAGAGGAGATGGATTGGTGACTAGCCAAGTAGCACCGTTAAGAGCGGGTTGGCCTCCTGGTTGAGCCATTGCTTGATTTGGATACCTCCTTTGATATACAATTACTGGGGTTGTGGTAGCCTGAACTGGTTGCTGAACGAACACAGGTGTGGTAACTTGAATAGTTCTAGGTTGAGCAAACCTTGAGACACTTGGCGGAGTTCGGAACAAACTTGTAATCTCTTCTCCACTTTCTTCACTAGACTGAGTTTCTTCGTTTGAAAACACTTCTTCGCTTGAATTGCTCTCTTTCTTCTTCCTTGCTCTAGTAGGCAATTCTAACTCCACAAAGTCTTTGGATGATCTTGGCGTGGACCTCAGAATTCTTTTCAACTTATCAGGTGAGAATGAGCTGATGCGATCCAGGATGTAGCTGATTACTGTCGGCGGGGAAGGGGAGCAAGTGGTAGTCTTTGATCAAGCAAATTCCTTTCAATTGCAACTTGGATTTCAATGGCCTTTTCTTCTTCTTCCTCCAACACGAAGCAATTTCTCATGTACTGGGCATAGCTCTCCTTTGTTTTCCAAGCAAGATTGTTCAACCCTGAAAGAATGTCCTCCTGGTCATCGTTGAATCCCAAGTTAGGCTACAACACTAGGAATATCTCTCTATGCGGTAGCACCATCTTTTCTCATGATAATTTCTTTCTCCAATGAATTTCCTTTTGAATGAAAATCCCCTCTTATTTAAAAAAATGACTGCTTCACTGCAAAGAATCCTTGAAAGCCCTCCTTCTAGCGCCAGTTCCTGTTGATGTGTTTTTTATGACCGCACCAAATAGCAGAACAAAAATAGTTTAGGGCTACTCTGTTCTCTCTTGATCAAAGTATTCCGTGTGATAAGATTGTGAGATAGATCACATGTTCAACTCCAAGGTTCCTTAAGTGCGAATAGACCCAGTTTGGTTGATGTGTATTGCTATGTTCTTACGAGGGGACTTACGTAATTGTTCAGATTTCTTGCACTTAGCGGTGGGTATGATTTTGAAGGGGATTTTGCGCGTATGATTTGGCAATGTGGTTCCTTTCCTAAAACTAATCAGAAATGTACGAAAAGTAAAAGGGGAAAGGGCCTAAGAAATTTATACTCTACTCTAAATGCAAGATGTGTGGGGCTTCGTTTCAATAGACTTCAACCGGATTTCACCTAGCCTCCGTCGGACAGCCTCAGCAAAATCGGTGCAATCTTCAAAGGGGATAGCCAAAGGTATTCAAGTTATAGTTTAACATACATACACCATCAGAACAACGCATATAAGTATGTAAACCACAACCGAAGTTAAACACAAGATAATGTCCAGTTGACCACACATGGTGGACTTATCATCAACAAGCCGCTAGTGGTATGGAATAAAGCGAAGCTATCTCAATAAAACACCACACACCAACGTAAGCTACTTGCATGAATTTAAGCTACTTGGATATGAAAGGAAGAAGAAATATTGCTAGTATTTCATGACAAGATGAATTCCATCATCAATGAAAAGATCTATTATCATAAAATGTGTTACACAACAATCTCCTCAAAAGTTTTCAAAGGGAAAACTTTCTCTCTTCTCCAAATGATGCAAAATTCTCTACAATGCTACACTATCTAGCTCTAAAGCTCTCTCAATGTCTACTCTGATTCTAAATGATCTAATCTTCTAATCTAATCTAATGCCTTACAAATGAGGGGGAATCCCCCTTTTATAGCTAGCCAAGTCCCAAAGGACGGCTAGGGTTACAATCAATAGAGTGGCCAGAATCGTGCCACCTCAGCCCTAACCCTAAAAACTGCCAGGATAGGGAGTGGTACATTAAATGAATCAAAGATTCCCACTCACTCCCAAAAATAGCAAATGCAATAAATGCTCCATATTCAGCCTTCTAGAAGATCGCCCAGAGTGTGTTCCCATTGGCCTTCTCTCCGACCGCCAACTCAACAAATCTGCTAAGTACGGCCTCAACCTCATGAAAAATAGGTGGAACACAATCCAACTAAAACTCTAACACCATGACTGAATGCTCGTGCCTCGTACAAGACTTTCTCCAAGCAGCCTAAGGAGTCCTGCGTGTTCTGGATCAAAGTGGAGAATATAGCAGTATTCTCAAAGTCATCCTGTACAAAGGTCTTAACATTCTGCGAAGAAGGGAACCAGCAAACCCCTCAAATTATCAAAACTTACTTCATCTGGATTCAGCCGCCTAGCAAATATGGCCTCGAAAGTGTTCTGAACTCCATCTATGATATTGGCCATAGTCTTATGTATCCTGGCTGAATCCGCCTGTGCTGCATCGAAGAAGCCACGCCCTGTGATAGCCGAAGAATACCACCGAGAGAAGTCATATCGGTCATTCGCCTGAATGACACCTCCATCCATCAGCAACTGCAATGGCACATGCCTCAACACCTCAAGACGCTGGATCACCCTACTCTGATAGATAGAGGCATCGCCCCAAGCATGATCCACCGCATCCATCCGTGTCAAAATAGTAGAGGCCTGCTGAAAGGCAGAAGCAAGGTCCTCCATAAACTTCTCTGTCTCAGTACGAACTCCTGTGACCCATTTGTCTGCCTCCTGTACCGTCCTCCCCAATTCTACTAAGCCGCTGATTGACTCTCTAGGAATATCTGCTGGAGGCTCTATCACTGGTACATCCTGCCCTCGAGAACGAGACAACTGCTGAACATATCTAATTAACGCCTTGTGTTCTCATTTCAACTTCTTATATTTTCCTTCTTTCTTGAACAATCTATCCTTGAGGGAAAGGAAGGATTTATCACACTCCTCAACAATCTGAGCACCAGTAGGGCGTCCCAAGTCAAGAGTGGTGACCACAAAGTTTTCAGGAGCTGCTTCATTTCGGTCACACTTGACTCGTGGGACAGCAACATGAAGAGTACGAGAGCCATCCTCATCAGTGGAGATCTTCGAGAACTTTCTTGCCTTCTTCGGTGGAGGAGCACTGATCCGATTCAAGAACTCTTCCATCTCAACTGCTGGATCAATATCCTCACTCGGGCTTCTTCTCATTCTATCTCTAAGCCAAACAGGCACCTCATATAGTATATCGAAGGGCTTCTGCTCCTGTGCCTTGGCCTCTCTAACCTGTTCAACTTCTTCTTCATTCTAGCGAGGCTCATCGTCCTCAAGTGGCTGAGTGTCACCTGACACTATATCATCATCATCGCCATCGTTCATGGCCGCCTCTAACTCTTGTTGAAACTGAGGGTCAGTAATAGTCCCCTCATCATCATGCTGATCAATCCTGACAGGTACATTGGCACTCTGGCCAATTGACTCCCTCCATGGAGGCTGAATATCACTCTGTATCTCCAGTACCTGATTCACTACAATCCTCTGATCAGCAAACAAGGACACCTCCTGTATGCTTGGAGAACGTGTCTCCAAAGGTACTGCCACTATGACTCATGGAGGCTCTGGCTGAACTATTTCTTTCTTTCTGGACTCTGGACCTTGTGTAATCTATTTCTTTCTTCCTGTGGTGGGCGTCCTGTGATCTCCCATCAAGTTGTAAGTCAAGGCAATTGACCTACTCTTTAATCTGTTCACTCTCCTGTCAACCCATGCCCCGGTGAATGTCATAACTGGGATAGAAAGAGTATCTAAGTCTGCAACCTCGGGCTCTGACCAGTCTACAGGCGGAAGTGGAGTATCCCGAACAGCTGCATAATCTGGATGAACAACATCCATATCCTCATTAACCTGGTCCGGAACTGGAACTACCTCACACTCGCAGATCAGAGTAATCGGCAACCTAGAGAACATTCTCTTCCTCACTTCAATTTCATCAACTGCATCAACCCAATTATCTTCTATGGTGGCCTTATGTTTAAACTCCTCCGATAGAACCCAATTGATGTTATGGTGCAGGTCATAGTGTTGTTGGCTTGTATGATATGAGAAGTGATAAAACTGAAGCTCACTCTCAGCTTCCCTAGCCGCCTATATCGAAGGACACACCTCATCCGAGTTGCCCATCACAATCAGAAACTCTATCCCCCCTTTCTTTTTCTTCTTCTAGATTTTGTCAAAGGCAAGCAACTGTCTAGATATCTCTAGCATTATTATTCTATCTGTTGGGTACTTAGGCAGCCTATATGGGTATGACGAGAAACCTTGCAGCCTAATGTATGAAAATCTCAGAAATTGTATAAACCAACACCCATACCTTTCGATCAGCTCTTGGGCATCTCTAGAGATTCTGTGATGTAACCTCTCCTGAAGCAGCCTCATGATGTACATGGTGAATGAATCGTTGACACGTTTGTAGTGGGTTGTGCTCGAAAGGTGCAACTGTGTACACGCCTCATGGATTTTGAACTGGTGAGAGCCACAACCGACGGGTTCTTTATAAGAAATCCCCCTATATCTCGTCATCTGTGCCAACAAGTAAACAAGATAGGAGCTCATGTAAAACATTTTAGTCCTCCTCAGGCTCAGGAGCTGCTCATGTATATTATCGCTGATCATCTCAACCCAATTGACATAATCCTTGCCCTCTAACACCAGGTTGATGTAATAAAACATCCAAGGCTCAAAAATGTATGACTGTGGGCAACCACCAACCCTGCTCAGCAACATGATAAGATCACAATATTCCTGCTTCAGGTCCTCCGCTATGATCTGCTTTGGCAACTTCGCACGAGATGGCTTTGGAGTGCTCATCCAGTGAGTGTTAATTGTATCCATGCACCGTTCAAAAGTAGAAGCATACATCCGCTCCACTCGCTCCCTGGACTTGTAAATCATGTTCCTATGTACCAGGATCCCAAAAGCTTTACCAATGGCCGCCGGAATAAGATTGGCAAGCACTTGGCCATCTGGTGACATGATCGACTGGTGTTCCTTCTCGTAGCAGTTGGCGCACTCCATTATAAGCTCTGAGCACTGAATGGCTGGCAGAAAACCAGCAGCTGCATATAGTCCACTTCGGACAATGTTGTGCGAAGTGACCGAAGCCCGATGACTTCCAATCCCAAACAGCCTGTTCTTGAAGGTTTCCAAGTTGACAGAGCCCAGGTTAGTGTCCATCAACTTGCCCAGCTTTGAAATGAACTTCGACTCTGGCATGAATGTTTTGTTGAGCTTCTTGATCGTAGCCTGTCTGGAGGCACCATTGTCCTTCCCGGTTGTCCTCGCTTCAGCCATCTGCAACATAACAAACGTTCATCAGCAATTAAATTTAATAAAATAAGGCATGATAGGGGCTGCAGTCGAATTCTAGAAGCTGTAATAACTCTCGTGTTTGCAAACCTCAGCTTCTTCTCTTGAATATATTCGAATTCTATCACTTAGAACAGATTTCCAAGTGAATTTTGATGACTTTACTTCACAATCAGCAATCCGCAATTTTAAACTTCTTAACTTTGCACTTCAAACCAGCAATCAGCAATCTTGCAAGTTCATACTTTTGAGTTCTCAGCAACTTATTTCAAGGCATCTTTCTTTAACTTGCAACTTCAACTTACTTAATCAATTTTCAGTCACTAGCAAAGTCGTACCTCCTTCAAGCTTTCAACAACTTCCTCCAATTAGCAAGGGGCGTCCTCTTTACTTCAGCAAACACCTCTCAGCAACTCAAGGCGTACCTCCTTTTTGCTTCAAATTTGATTAACTCTTAAGTGCGCCTCTTCAGCAAATGCAACTCCTCAGTAAAATCAAAATTTCAAACTCTTCAAGCAACAATTCACTGCAACACTTCACTCTCAGAGCAAGTTCGACTTCTCCAGTTGTGAAAACAAGTGAAAAACATCTTCATTTTATAGCTGAAACTCGAATTCTAGAAGAAGTTAATTTTAGCCAGTGCCATTAAACTCCACTACTCCACTTCAAGAATTTGAATTTTCCCTCTCTGGTGTTTCTGACACTTGTCTCCAGCGGTCGGGAATATTATTCTTCTAGAAACTTGACTTTGACTGGTGTTCTAGATATTGCTTTCGAAAATTTAATTTAATTCATCTTTTTTACTCACCAGCCCGAGCTCTGTCACTTGAATTCAAAATTTTAACTTCATCATCTGCTCTGGAAAATTCATCCTCGAAGAGTTTAATCAAAATTATCTAGGCAACTCCCTTCAGATTCATCGTTCGAAGAAAATTCACTTTGAAAACTCATTTTATTCATGTTTGCCTTAGAAAATTTAAAAATTTCCCTTAGGAAAATTCACAATTCGAGTACCGAGTAAATTCTTCACTGAAAAGGTGTTGGCGAAGCTTAGAAGACTTGGAAATCCATCTATCATCATGAATGTTCAGTACCCAGAAGCAAATTTTCTTCAGAATGCTCTGAATTCATGGGTACCCAACGAACGGGTTCATTTAATTTTTCAAATTTGAACCTTAGAAAAATATTATTTCCATCATTTAAATTCGTTCTTCGCCCATGATCACTCTGCGTTGCTCTGACTTCTTGAAAAATTTGAATCATCTTGCAATATCATCGTCTCTGATTTTATCACTGAGAAAAGTTGCTCGTGCTCTGGAAAATTTATCACTCTGAGATCCAGGCGTATTTTCCAAGGAAAATAAATTTTCCTTAGAAAATATTTCTTTAAAATCATCTTGCACTTTTGAAAACTTGCCTTAGAAAATTTTTATTTCATCTGCCAGTGGAGAGAAATTTCTATCAACTTCATTTGGAAAATTTTATTCATTCCCGGCATGTCTCACTTCATTTGTATTCCAACACCTTATAACTCCCTTACTCTAGGCGCACACTTCACTTAGCATTTAATTTAACACCTTGGAATATTTTCTAACACTCACCACTTCCAACGCCTAGCAAGTTTGTTTTGACTTCACACGCCTTAGAAAATTTTCTAACACCTTTTGACTCCCATAAACCTTTGGCGCCTAGCACACTTGAGAGGAAAAAAAAAAAAAAATCACGCCCAACATTCACCTTGGGCGCATTCTTGATGTGGAGGAGGATAACACCTCACTTTACCTTGAATTCACCATGCCTAGATAACATTTTTACCTTACTTACCACCCTTATTCACCATTTACCATCCAAACTTGGGTGCATTTGAGCATGTCCACTGGATGACCTTTCAACTTCACTTTTTTGTCTTGACATGCACTAGTTTGGGTGCATTTTGCCTATGGAGGAGGACGAGATTCTTTGACCTTGTTGACTTTCTCTCCCCTTGAGCGCATTTTGATGTGTGTGAAGGATGAACTTTTCCAACGCCTCAAGAGTGACTCTTCAGCTTCCAAATTTCGTCTTCACATGCACAAGTTTGGCCGCATTTCACCCCTGCTACAGGATAAGCTTGCATTTTGGGCGCATTTTGCTCTTGCTGGTGGATGAAAATGTTTGACTTTTCTTTGACCACCTTGTCTTTTGGGCGCATTTCACCTCTGCTACAGGATGGGCGCATTTTGGAGGGTGAGGCGGATTTCCATACCTTAGAAACTTTTTCAACTTTTCCCTCCTTTTTGGGCGCATTTCCTCATACCTGCAGGATAAAAAATGTTGACTTTTGTTTGACTTTCCTGCCTTGGGCACATTTTGCCCTGTGTGAAGGATGAACTCACATTTTCAAAAAATTTCTACACCTCTAGCTGAGATGGGCGCATTTTCCTATGCCTGCTGGACGAGACTCCAAACTTAGACAAATTTTTATCATCCTCGCCAGCTTACGTGCCCTGCTATTTATAGTAAGTTCTCCGAATTTGGACTTCTGAAGCTCGGAATGGCCTGAAATTTTAAACATAGCATCCTCATGCCTTTATCAACTTGTCAACACTGCCACTTTTAGTCACCCTGCTATTTATAGCCTGTTTCTGAGGGCAGCTTACTCTAAATAGTAAGCTCTTGTTTCTGAAAGCTCCCAAGCTCCGATCGAGTTGAAATTTGAATGAGGCGCTCCTCACCACACGACCTGCTGGCTGACACTGACGCATGCAACTGATTTACTATTTTTAGCATGTTTCCAATTTGACTTACTATAAATAGTAAGTGCTCCGTTTGACTTGAAATTTTACCAGCAGATAGCCTGAAGAACGCTGATCGCAGTGGTTTACACCGGATTTTGAATATTTTGACTTTTGATGCCTATTTTTAGGCTCCGAAGCTGAAACCCTAATTTGCATTGCATGCGTATCAAAAGATCTCCGTTTGCCTTCGTTTCTGTGACACTGTGATTAGCTCGTGAATCTGAACTGCTGGGTGGCGGCTGCCGGGGCACACCTGCTAAAAATAGCAAGTTCCTTACTGAGTGAGAATCCTCATTTGCATGTCACACCATCGCGAAGCTTTCAAAAAACCCATCAGGAATCACCCGAAATGCAAAAGAAACCTCGACATGCAAACCCTAAAAATAGCCTCGGAAGGCTGAATCCTGAAAGTAGTCACCTTGTCTTGCATGTTACATCATCGCGAAGGTCTTGAAAAACCCAGAAGGAATATCTAGACATGCAAAGAAAATCTCTGCATCTGGACCCTGAAATTCGTGCCGGAAGCCAGACTGCTAAAAATAGTAAGTTGTCCGTTTTCGCTCAAATTTGGTATGCAAGCAGCCTAATACGCTCTGAATGCAGTGTGATGATCGGAATCTCAAAATAGCTGACAAACTGCCCTGAATTGTAGACTTACTAAAAATAGTAAGTACCTTAGAATCTGATGAAACTTGGCTGAAAACCTGCTGGATGCCTGCTGACAACAACATTAAGTTCAATTTTCAATTTTCTCACTTTACCTGACTCTGAATTGGCTAGAAACGATGAAACCCTAATTTTAGACTTGGCCAATATTTCACGTTTAAGCTCAATAACGGACACAACCCCCCCCGAAAGACGGACACCAGAAAAGAGACAAAGCGAGAGAGAGAGAGGAAAACCCAAGCCAAAAGACTAGAACGAGCAAAATTTAGGGGGTCCCCATCTTGAATGGGGCGATGTGTGAAAAGGTCACAACAAGTAGCATTATGGCCTTATTGATTATTTGCAAAGGAATCTATATGATGATTTCCTTGACCAATTCCCTTTGTCAACAAACGACAAGAAGAGGGGTTTGATGTTAATGAAGGGGATGACCTTAGGTGAGGGATTAAGATATAAAACCTATAACATTGCAGATGCTAGGGTACCAATAACGGGTTTGGAAATGTTTAGGAGATGGTATGGGAAGCGAAATGTGTCTCATCCTTTTTCAAATGGTTGGAGATATGATATGGGAAAACTTGTGGTACTGAATGTATTTCCTGATGTTGACCTACTCAGGGCAGTGGCTGCATGATATGATCCTATCACAAGGATTATCAGGGATAATGATGGCAGGGTTTTACTGAATATAAATGCAGATGAGATTCAGCAAGTCTTCAATTTAAGTGAATATAGTTCATTCTTGGTCCGGATAGACTTTGAGGAAATGAAGTAGGAGAATGCCAAGTCACAACCTCTTTTCAAATCAAAATTGCTTCCTCCTCATCTAGCCAGAGCAGGTAGTTCAACAATTCACATCAACCCAACTGACTGAGAACCTTTCAGGTTAAATTGTTTTGTTGATCATTTCTTGGAAACTTTTTATTCACTTTGCCAAATTTTAGGTTTTAGCCCTAATACCGCGATGCCCATTACTTATATGTTCATGGGGGCTCAAATTCAATATCCTAACTTTTTTGTAGTGTACGACTATGCTTCTTTCCTTGCTGAAAGGATACATGAGGGTTTGTTGAAGTTGCATGAGGAGGACACTGGTACTCCTTTATTTTGGTACTCCTTATTGATGCATATGTTCTTGCATAAGAATGTTGATTTCTTCTTAGAGAAAATGGAGTTGAGGCAGGAGGTAAATGGAGAAAAATTATCGGTGCAAGCTTGGATTGCAGATTTGTCTTGCAACAAGGGAGGTGCCAGTTTTGTGTAGTTTGATAACTACTTTGCTTCTAGGCTCAGAGCCAAACTGATGGTAAATGTGCCAAGGATTCCTAAGGATTTGCACCATTTCCTTCGACTCAAAATAAGGAGGACTGATTTGAAGGTGTGTCATAATTGGGGTGACATCATTCTATACCCTGTAAGCACTGTCATAAGGGTTTATGGTTTCCAGGGAGATCCTCATATTCTCCCATATAATGTACCATCAAGGATGGGATTTGCAGAGGTTATGTGGCAACTAGGTTAAATTCATGAAGATAATTTGACAAGAAGAGAAAAAGGGACTTTGTTTCCTAATTATACTGTTGTTCCAAACTTTGTATTTTCCAAGGGAGGATGGGTTCACTTTGATAGATATTTTGATATTTACCATTTGAAGAGTGGATCTAGGAGGCAGCATGACCTTGAGGGATTCTTTGCCCTATTCAGGCAAAGAATTAAGGGAGGAAGGTTTGCTCATATTTTCAAATTTCCTGAGGCTTTGATTAGAAATGAGTTTGATTTGAGCACGCGGGAATTAAATAAAGAGAAATGGATTGCTTATGAGAAAATGTTCGCCATGGTACATAAACTGGATCCAAAATATGATCCACTGATGGAGTTCACTCAAATTCACAAAAGAATTGATTTCTTGATGAATAATTTCAAAGAAATCATGAGTACCTTGAGAACCAACAAAGTCAATTTGGAAGTGGACTCGAGAAGTCAAGGACTAGAGGAAATGCCAACTTATCAGCCACCAGTGGACAGGCCTCTATACATGAGGAAGAGAGATGATAGTAGTGATGAAGAGGCAGAAAATAAAAAGGGCAAACAAATAATGAAAAAATCAACAACCGGTTCATGGGATCAGGAAACCTGGAGCGATAATGATTGTGGATCTGGATTCACCACCTAGAAGTGACCTTGTAGAGCTGCCATCAGAGCCAAGCCTTAAGAGGAGAAGAGTTGAGAAGTCACAAGAGGCTTTGGAGGATGAAATATTCATAACTGATCAAGACATGAAGATTGGTATCCCATCCCCTCCTAGATCAGCACAATTGGTGCTAACTGATATGGATATAAAGGGGGAGTGTGTACAGGATGCCAGGATGGCGGCCTGCAAGGCATTCCTGGATGATGATGCCTTCATGAAAACTCGTGTATTCTTGCAGTTGATTTGTAGGATGAAATTTGAAGAATATCAGGATAAATGGAAGAGAATAAGGGAATCAAGACCTGATAGGTCTAACCAGGAGAATAATGATGAAGTCAAAGCTGAGTTAATGGAGCAATTCAAGAACATCACTCCTGATGAAGGGAGGAAACTTGTAACTCAGGCTAGTGTCTTACTTCTCCCTGAGTGGGACATAGTTGATGATGTAGCATTCAATTCTATTATGCATTCCAAGCATCCTATGCAAAATAGTAAAGAAGAAGTCAAGGCAGCCCTACAAGACTCTGTTTTTAGTGAGGAATATGAGACTTTGGCCATATGGGCATTGGCACCTCAGGGTAGAAAACAAAATGTGGCTGATATTAGCCCAAATCTAAGGGGCAGGCTCATTATCAAGAGAGCTTCTGAAACCTCAACAACATAAGTCACAAGCCTGACATTGAATGTGGCCAAATTAGCCCAGAAGATAGCTGAAAGATAGGAATCTGAAAGAAAAAGCCTGATGGAAAAGTACAATGCAATAATTGGGGAGTATAGTAGAATGCAGTAGACAAATGTTGAGCTGCAATCTAAAGTAGATAGATTAAGATATGGGCAGGTGGGAGAATCCTCCAATGCCCCTGCTATCAAAGCATTACCTACTACTTCAGGGTCATTTCCCCCTATTATCCCAATCATTTCTACTCCTAGATCCCCAATTCAGACACCTACTGATAGCCCTACACCAGGGCCAATTGATGAGGAGGTTGAGTATTCTGCAGATCCTACCAAAAGGCAGATGATGGATAAAATCACAGAATTAGAGGATGCCCTATGGGCGAGTGAGGATGGTGTTGTAGCTAAACACAATGAGGTGGTTTACACCATTTTGAGGTATTGAAATGAGAAGTTTGATTCTAGGTTTCTAGCTATACATTCTCTATATTCTTTATTTGTGAGTGGAATACAAAACATTAATAGAGATCAGAAAGTGGTTCTACCTCTAGTTAAGAAGTGGATCCCTTGGGCCATTGATTTAGATGTTATGTTTAAAGCTTCTAGATTTGATGCAAATAACAGGCCCCAGTCATTAAAGCCTACTCAAATGTTTTTGAAATCATTGAAGTGATTCCAGGCCCTGCCTAATGATTTGAGTAGGAAAATTAGAGAACTAGTAAAGAGTTTTGATGATTGGAATGATACTTTTCTGCCAGATATAATAGATGGACAGGGAAATATTAAGACATTGCATTAATGGCAAGATAGGTTAGAAGAGATTATAGATGCACAAATCAAATTGATTTATGATGACCCGGACCATGACTTGTTGGCGAGCAACATTGATAAAATAATTAATAACATCATGTTGTTAGAGTCATTTGAGAGGGAGGCCAACCAGGTTGCGGTGAAATTCACACCTTGCAATACCAAGGTGATGGAGGTGGTGAATTTTAATTTTCCAACGGATGAGGAATATCAGAATTGGGTGGACAAGTACTTAACCAAAGAGGAGTGAAACGGTGTCTATTACTGGCAACTGATAGCTCAACAATTATATTATAACTGATTTTGGTTTTTTTTCCATGGCGTATTTTGTGTAATGAGTAGAATCAACGGAATAGATGATCTGGGACTTGGTGGTTTTGATCATAGTTTTGAATTTGGCACATAGCGGTCCAATTGACTGGTGACATGTGTAATTTCTGGCCCAATGCTTGTTTGCTCCTTCATTTCTATAAGAAGGATTTCAAGGCTGAAAAGGGGGTTGGCAAGTTAGATATTTTGAAGGTCGAGTCTAGGTATAGTTGCAGAGCATATTGTAAGAATTTTTGTTTTTGAGTGTTAAGGCAATTTAGGTTTGGGGTTATCTTGTAGTGGGTTTTAAAAACTTATGAAGATTGGATGTTTCGTAACAGTACTAGCATTTAAGCTATGATGTTATATCTTGAGCTCAAGTCTCTCCTCTGTACAAATATATCATAATTTTGAATAGAATAATCAAGGATTATGATGTTCATCTCATTGCTCTGATGTGTGTTTTTTCCATTTTGGCTTTAATTCAAAGAATTAATTAAAGTGCTTGGATGGAATCATAGATGGGTATGTTTGTAAAGGGATTTAATAAGAAGTATTGGGTTCTGATAGGAATTGACATTATTGTAATGCAATATTGCCAGGGATAATGTGTGCTAAGTATTTGAATTTGTCGATGAATCGTGAATGTTTGTGAGTTTGACTCCCCAATGGTATATGGCATTGATCTAAATTATATAAGTTTGTGAAACTCTGTGTCTGTATGTCGTTGCTTAGGGCTTGCCACCAAATTTCAAATAAAATGACCATCATGAGTTACGAAATAATGTTGTAATCATTTCATGCTCCAAGTAGTTGATATTACTAGTGAAAGGCCAATTCATTTTAGTGGTATCCTATTCTGTTGAGCTATTTGTGGGATTATCAATGAATTTTTAATGATTGTTTATGAATTCGGTGCAGAGATCATAGACACATTATAGGGACCACCCTCCTGGGTCTTGCAGAGCCCAAAGTGTAGGAGGTTATTATTTAAATCCTCGTCAGTTGGTCCAGGTCCTCCGAGCTGCCCTTGATTGGAATTGACAATTCCATAGGTAGATTAGGAGACAAACCTAGTTTACAAGAAAAAAAACCAACACAATTCTAGGGTAATTTTTGTGTATGCTAGAGGAATCTAAATCCAAAGTTCCAAGCCTTGAATTCCTTTGCAGTTGAGTTTAGAATTGACAATGTAGCTCAAATATGGTATATTTATAGTGACAGAGTAATTTATTGGAATAATTTGCATTCCACCATGGATGGTGGTTATGCTATGTAGTTTTAAGGATGTGTTTAAAGGTGTTAGAAGTGTGTATGCTCCAAGTGGAAAGTATTTTGGAAGTCCATGTCAAGTTGTGAATGAATAGTTGGTTCATTCCATTGTTGCTTCACTAGTGGTACCAACCTAAAGGGTTTGAGGTCGTGTGAAATTAAAGGATGTATGGATTGGAATTATGAGAGTAATTATAGGTTATGCCAAACTATTTTGATGTGTCATGTGTTTTGGTTTATTCTGGAGGTGTTTGTGGTTGAGTCTTCGGCCGACAAGTTATGAGGATGTATGGTACATCTAATTAGGTTGACCAAATTGATGTTGTAGGTGTTTGTGAATGTAATGCATATAAATATAAGATCATTTTGGTGTTGTAGAAGTGTGGAATTGGTAGAGAAAATATATTGATGTGAAAGTGATAGTCTATGATGCGAATATAATGTGATAGAGTAGAGTATGATAGTTGTGAAGCATGAAATGTGCTAAGTTAGTTTATAGGGATTAATTGGAGTTTTCTTCAACATATTATAGATGTATTGTATCAGTTCAATCTTTGGTAGTGAGCCACCCTCTTTTCTCTCCTGGAAGTAATTCATTTCTTCTATTCTCTGGATAGTGAGTCCTCCAAACAATGAGTCTTCCTAGCAGTGAGCCATATAATTGGTTATAAAATATTGTGAACTAATCCTCACCATGGTTTTTCAATTTTTGGGGTTTTCCATGTAAAATCTAGTGTTCTTGTGTTCTCTGATGTGATGTGTGCTTCCTATGTTTGTTTCTATTACTTCAAGTTTAATGGCATGCATTGAATGGATGCTTAAAGTCAGTGAAGTTAATGAATTTTAGTCAATACAAATTTACCCCCCCTCTTAGTATTCTGATTGTTCAATGGAAATTTCCTCTAGAACTACCACCCATGAAGGGAAGTAGTAGCTATAAGGAAATATTCAACATGACTATTACCTTATTTTCTAACAAACTAATCCCTATTTCTAAGAAAGTAACATCACCCTTGAGACCATTGGAGCTAAAATTCATTCTATAAATTTATAATAACATAAAAAATTAAATAAACATCATTTTGAATCCTTTAAGGGGTTTTCTAAGTTGAAATAGTGCATTAAAGTTCATTTGATTTATCTTTTTAGATTATTGGTCCGAGAGAGATTACCCATCCCTTGGATTTTAAAACCAATAAATGACCCTAATTTCTCCCTACCAATTTTATAGGGATGATTCCACAGATGTTGTACCTATGTTAGGCTATAGATGTATTAGTTCAAGCATGACAAAATTACCTATAAATGTGATCCAGAGGCACTGTTAATATCAAACATTGTTGGATTTTTGGTTTTCAATTCTTGATTAATATTTTCTAAGAAAAATATAGTGAATTTTATTTATCTTTTTAGATTATTGGTCCGAGAGAGATTACCCATCCCTTGGATTTTAAAATGAATAAATGACCCTAATTTCTCCCTACCAGTTTTATAGGGATGATGCCATAGATGTTGTACCTATGTTAGGCTATAGATGTATTAGTTCAAGCATGACAAAATTACCTATAAATGTGAGCCGGAGGCACTGTTAATATCGAACATTGTTGGCTTTTTGGTTTTCAATTTTTTATTAATATTTTCTAAGAAAAATATAGTGAATTTTTTTAATACTAAAACAACTTCCTTCCACATTTTGATCACCAAGATCTCCAACGAGGCAAGGTGAGAGCATACAGTGTATGGTATTTCCTTCCACTTTTTAATCACCGATATCCTAGTTAGGTGAGGTGAGAGCATACGATGTAAAAGATTTTTTTAGTACTAACAACTAAAGAAACATCCACTTATTTAGTGGGGTTAGATTAATTCGTCCACTTTTGTAGAGGGAAATATAAATTAGGATAATAATGAAATGAAAACATACTCTTCCACTTATTCAGTGGTGAGTGTGATATCCACTTTTTCAGTGGGGGTGAGTAGCAATAAAAATAATTCATTATTAAATCTTTTGAATAAAATAAATGAATAAAATATGAATTACTTTCTTTTACAATATTTGAACTAATATTAATTTCTTCCTTCTACAAATTTAAATTAAACTAAGCTATTATAAATCAATATTTAAATTTAAATAAAGGAAATTAGATAAACTCTTCCACTTATTTAGTGGTGAGTGAAAGACCACTTATTCAGTTGAATGAGTATTGTTAAAAGAAAATTTCAATAGAATTTGTGAAAGAAATAAAATCTTATATCATCTAATTAAATTAATATTATTCACATGCTCAAAATAGAAATAAACCATTACTAATTCCATGTTAAGATTGCAATAAAGAAAATAAATTAGTCATCTTGATTTAAATTTTAACTAATCAACAAGTCATTTAAGAAAAATTACATCACAACAATAATCACATCATGCATTCATTAACACTTATGTAAATTTTAATGAAATGGAAAATTTAGAATAATAAAATTACTTCACCCTCTTGCAAATTATTCTTATAAATAAATACATGATTTTTATTGCACACATAATGATAATGCTATTATAGCGAGTTATAGATCAAGTATATTTTATTATCCATAGATAAATAAGAAAAATTAACAAAATTAAATGACAAATTATTAAGAGGAGAATAATTAATACCCCTTGTTTTTTAACATTCTTTATTAGACACAATTAATAATTTTGGGTTGTTTTTCTATCTGGATATAGGAAATGGAAATGGTCACATTAAGGCTTAATCCACATTAATAGAAAAATAAAAGGTATCATCATTAAAGTACAGGCTTAAACACAATTTTCAAAGGATTATCTAAGCCAATATCAAGGTAGAATTAAGATAAAACTTTGTATAAATTTGGAGAATATTTAGCTATAGATCTGAAGCTAAAGTGCTTGGAAAAAATAATTAGAAGACAACTATGAGCTATTTAACTAAGTCTACAATAATTTTTTAGGTATTTTAGGGGAGAGCGGCCTATAGTGGAGCACCCTAACTTTGCGTTTTTCAAAATCCTACGTGGAAATTTCAAATCACTCCCAATTTTGTGCAACAGTTTATTTGGCAACTTGTGTGCTTCTATATTTTGTTTTAGGGCCACATCATCAAATATGATGCCACATCAGCATTCTTTTTGTTGAGGTATCCAAAAAGGCCCAAAAAAAAAGTGAGACCGATAGTGGTGCACTAAGTCATATTTTATTGGTGCGC
The DNA here is from genome assembly GCA_007258455.2 of Sequoia sempervirens. NCBI lineage: Eukaryota > Viridiplantae > Streptophyta > Pinopsida > Cupressales > Cupressaceae > Sequoia > Sequoia sempervirens. The sequence goes on along the minus strand of VDFB02253111.1, from coordinate 8,118 downwards.
TGATGTGGCATCACATGATTTGTCACTTTGCATACTTTATGGATAAAAAGTGTTTTGCAATTGGTCATTAAAGTGCTCCACTATGAGGCCTAATGAGGACTACTTTTATCCCCACAATTGGACCCTGCTCCATTATGGGCCCCTCTCCCCTATAGCTACTACAACCAAAACACTACATATGGATGAATAATCGCAGTTTGTTTTGAAAAGAAGAATTATCTCTAAAGATATTTTAAATGAGGAGGGTGTACATCATGTAGGTGAACATGACTTGGGTTTTCCATAGCATAACATCACTCGGCCTACACACAACTTAATGCAATAGAGTAGATAATATTTCGTTTATCTATGACTCAGTGAAGTAAAAGACTACCAAAAAACCAACAAGTGTCACGTAGTGGTGAGTACTTGTCTTTGTAGTATTGTAATTAGAGGTTTGTAGAGTCGAACTAAAATATATGTAAATTTAATGAAGGTGAATAAAATTAAATGCTTTTTTTTTTGTTAATTATTGTATTTTAGTTTGATTTTTGTTTTTTTTTCTTTAGTAGTGATGGTTTTTTTTATTTGTTTTGGTTATGTAATGAAAATTTCTTGTTTAATGTTAAATAATTAAAATAAAAATAAACTAGTATATATGTTTGTTGTTTGATGTTATTTTTTTTAATAAAATAAAGTAGAATAAATTTTAATTTTATAAATTAAACATGAATGTACAATACATTTGAATATTTATATATAATTTATATTATTATATAATATATTATAGTATAATAATTTTATCAATTTTACCATATTTTTTTTATTTTTAATAATCACTTATACATGAAACTATTATACTTGTCATTAGGTTTGGTTGATCTCATATTGGTAAATTAAATAAAAGGTAAAATAAAATTTTGTAAAACTATAACATTAAGAAAAAATCCATCATATAAGATATAATTATGAATGTTATCTTCACAAAAATCTATCTCAAATCTTTATAACATATATTTTTTAAAATATCAAAAGATCTTGTATATTTTAAATAGCTTTTTTTACAAATAAATATACTAATAATATAATTCTAATTAATGTAGAATAAATATAAATATAAAATAATTTAAATATAATATAATATTACATTAACAAAACTTAAAGTGATATAATATCATATTAATAAAAATATTATATAATTTAAATATTATATAATATTTTATAATCTAAATTTCATAATAAAAATATAATATTAATAAAAATCAATTATATTATATAAAAATATTATATATTAAAATTTTAAATATTATAAAGATATTCTAAATATCAAACTAAATAAAAAATAGTCAAATGATTGGAAAAATTTTAATTTTATAAATATAAAATTTATGCAACTTATTAATATAGATGAGGATCAAATACATCAAAAATACTTAATATTAATGTTTGAATTTGTTATGTTTGAATGGTATTTTTTCCGACCTTGAATTCACACGGCCAAAGATTACTCTTCCTACAAATAGAAAATTTATGCGCTTGTACAATTGTATGGAAAAAGATATAACTTGAAAGGTGTAGATTCCTTGCAGAGATCTAGGTATACAGTTATAACAGCTAGTTAACTTTCACTTTTCCTGAAAAATCCATCAATAACACATAAAACCTTGTAGCCAATCATATTCGCCTAAAATAATTTTTATAATTTATAAATAAATATTTTGCAAGTTCACTTTATACAATTCAATTTTCTTCTTCTTTTTTTCTAAAAAAATTATTATTTTTGATTGGTTGAAAGCTAACTTATTAATAACTAATTAACTAAGAAAAACAAAACTCATTGCAATAGTATTGCCTAATGACAAGTACTAATAAGAACTTTCCATATATATATATACACAAACAAAGCCAAAAAATCAATATAACTTCAATGTGTAGACGATCTAAACAAAAACTAGAGAGTAAATACTATTAAATATTTTGCATGTGTATCCCAAAAATCATCTCTAGTTACAAATGACAATCAATAAATAAGTAAAAGAAAAGAAATGTATTATGGCTAGCTCAAACAAAACTTATTTGCAGCTTACTAGCTAATCTTTTGTATCCAATTGTGAATTACATCCTGAGAATATTTAATCTTTCTTGTTTTTAATTTTACATAAGGCAATCAGTTGTCATACGATCATGGTAGTTTCAATTTTCAGAAGGTCTCCACTAAACAATTCGTAGCAAAGACTGCAATGTTGGAATTAATTAATTTGCAGTTAGTAGACCTATATGCCTTGCCCCCATGTTAGATTGAATTTTCTTGACTTTCCAAGATTTAAGAAGGTAGGCAATTTTGAATTTGAAACTAAGCACTCATTTTTTGAGCTTGCAAACAAGAAAAATAAAAGGAATGTTATGATTAGTTTTGGAGTATTCGGGTTTTGGGATTAGAAGAAGACCGTGCAATATCAGAAGGAGAATTTCCAACTAAGAACAAGGAGACAACAACAATGAAAAAAAAGAAATGTTCAGTAGACACAACAAACAAATAATAGGAAGCTACAAAATCGCAGTCAGTTCTAGATTGGGTGGATGAATAGCAGCAAGTATTGGACAATAGTCTGTTTTATTTTTGTAGTGTAAAACATAACAAGTACTCTATGGTTTGTAATTTTTGGGAAGCAAAGGAATATATAAATCTATTTCTATTTGTCATACATTTTGTTGTCTTAGTGATTTGTTTTTTGGTTTTATCCATCATTCTATAACAATAGTAATATTGGTGTTGCCCTTTCCTAAAAGCAAGTGGTATCAAAGGCCTATTTGTTTGGGAAATTTTTTATTCCTCAATGTGTTTGGAAAATCCCTAAGTTATCTAGGCATTATTCAGTCTTCTTTAGTCTGAGAAGAATGGTAGGTGGTGACAGTAAAGGTTGGCAACAACCACCAAATTTTGATGGGAAAAACTTATGAAATTTTGGCTAAGAAGATGTGTAAGAGAGGGGGACCAACCAAGTCAAGGCTCTAGGTCACGAAGAGCTGAGATTGGAGGGATTCCCTAACTTACCTTACTCTAAAAGATGCCTTGGTGTAAGGATCAAGAATGATGAGCGCTATAACATACTTCTACCACTCTACAGACCCTGAACTTAGGTTTGGGCTAGGAGATCTAGTTTTTGGATTTGGTGTTGCACCTCAGACAACTCTTTGTTCGAGGATGGTAGCACAGTTTTGGGATGAAAACGCAATGTACTGGTGTCTCTCTAGCGCATTGGCATCCATACGGCTAGAAACAAAGTACAACAAAAACTACCAAAAAGACCTACTTACGGCCTAGCTACTTGATTGTGATGGAAAAAACAAAATAAGAAAGTATGAGAAATAAAGATGGAGATGATAAAGTGAGTATATAAAGGATGGGGTGAAGAAAATGATCTCACCAATGCACTAACTCGCTAGCTAGCTCCACACAAAAATTCACCACCTCCACCCAAAATCTCACTAGCCAACAAAGGAGATATGGACTTGGAAAAGTCACCACAGTCGCAACTGTGATGAAGGGAGGCCTTGCAAGACTCCAAGCCCATGCTTTTATGGCTTGCTTCATAGTTGGAATGTGGAGTTGATGGAGTGCTGCTACTACATGGAGTACTAAAAATGTTGCTTGAGAGTGAATGAGATCCTAGAGAGTGAGATTGAATTTCTAAGTGATGCCAGAGGGTCAAATGAAGTGAGAATGGAAGAATTCAAAGGAAGAATGAGGAAGAACTACCATTTTTAGGTCAGTTGGTAAAAGAGGGACATTCCAATTCAACCTCAATTGTGTGTGTAATGCCTCTGCCAACTTCAAACATAGGAATCTGTCAAGGATGACAACGCACTGCACAGACATCTTTGTGTCATGTGTGCATCCTCAAAAAAATTTCTCTCACCAACTCACAAGGCAGATGCCAAGTGGATGGAAGGAAGTTGGATGATATGGAATTTTTCCTTTAGATTTGATTTTCTAAGGTGAGGGTGTGTGAAAGGGGAATTTGCATAAGGGGTGCAAATTCGCTCCTTTTTCCCCTACTTTAATAAGCACAAGTATTAATTAGTGCTTCAATAAATTAGATTGAAGAGTTAGTAGGGTTAGAAATTTATACCCAAACCATCAAGGAAGTAGACCATGATTTGGCAAGCTCAAGAATTCAAGAAAGGAAAAGGACTCTACAAGTACTCTCCCTAAGGAGTTTTGAGCAAAAGACTCCATAGCCCTATAGAACTATGAAGCTACATAAAGTACACCGAAGGGCCTTGTACCAATGATGGAAAAATCCCACATGATGAAAGTGTCTCAAAGGACAGCAAACCTACAAGGAGGTGTCCCCAAAGATCTCTCACATGAAGGAATCCCTAAGAAGTAAGAGCCTTACAAGCCTACAAACTTGCAAGGAGGTGATCCCCAATATCTCCCACATGGAGGAAGCCCAGAGATGTAAGCACCTTATAGGCCCGCAGACTTGCAAGGAAGCATCCTTCAAGTTCTCTCTCATGAGGGAAATCCAAAGAAGAAAGCACCTTATAGGCCTGTATAACTGGAAGGAGGTGTCCCTCAAGTTCTCTCTCATGAGGGAAACACAAAGAAGGAGACTCCACAAAGTTGGATTGGAAAATGGCTTTACAGGAACACCTGCAAAGTGACAAGTTTACCCATAGATAAAAATGTATGTTCAAAAATAAAGCGGCCATGCAGGCAATCAGGTAGAAATTCATGTAGACTATCAACAAATTGGAAGACTTTCAAAGGGTTCCCTTAGGAACACAACATGAAGAGGGGTCCACTCAAGGGACGCGTTGTTTGAAAGTGAAACAAAGAGAATTTTTCCACAAATCGATTCATCATCAAGGAATCCTTTCGAAAGATGTTCACTTCATCAAGGAATTTGAAAGGAAGAAAATGCCCACTCACAAGGGGAAGGTCAAGGCTTCTCCCATAGGAAAAGGTTACTCCCTCCTCAAAGGAAATTTTTCAAGCTCTTTCTTTACGAACCCATGATGAAGGAAACACATTCCATTAGAGGTCCAAGTTGAGAATGCAATTTTTGTAAAAGTTTGCAAAGATTCTAGAGAAAAGATTCATTGGCAACAAATGCATTTTCAGAAAATTGAAGTGTCATAGAAATGGCATTGTAACACATGCAAGGGACAACTCAAGCAAAGAAGAGAGAAAGATAAGAAAAGAGCGAAAGAGATATAATCACAAAAAAAGGACATAGGGGCATCGGGTTTCGCAAGGTCAAATCTACTCATGCTTAAATAAATAATAGGTAACCCTAGTGCAAGGCGAAAGATCATCAATCCACACTAGATCAAGAAAAATGCACGAAAAAACAAAGTAAAAATAAAAAATTGGGTCAACATGGAAGGGAAGCCTAAATTCCTCCTACACTTTGCATCATACCCAATTTGTCAAAAATCAAACACAAACATGGAAGAATGATGATATATATAGAAGAAAGGTCGCAACACAAAATCACACCTGTACCCAAGCACCAACAAGGGTGAAAAGGGTCATCCATGAACACATAACATAATCACAAGGGAACACATCATAGCACACACACATCTAATCTAAATATAAAGAAGAGGCCTCCCCCTAACACTCATGGACCAAGGGGTCATCTGCTTCCCAATCTAGATCATTATAAGGGGAAGGCAGATGAAGCTACAGTGGTGAAATATTAAGGGGAGGTGCTTCCAACCCTCCCACAACAAGGGCTAAGGAAGAAGGCCCCATAAGGTCTTCTCCACTAGGCTCTTGTGGAGCTACTGTCAGTGACTTTGTGAAGATCGCTCACAAGGCCGAAACTTCATCCAGAGAGTTAAACATGTACTTTATAGGATTGACATGTTGTACCTCAATGGATGGATAGGGTTGGGCTTGAGATTCACCACATGTCTCACCAAGTGACTCAGGAGTAGTAACAAACTCAGGAGAAATCGAGACTTGTTGCATTAGGGTATGCGCAGGATCATGATGGGCCAAAAAGTGGCAATATGATGGGTATGTGGCTGACGACTTTCTTTTTACCCAAAATTAATGTAACGAAAATGGTTTTTAAAGGAGATTCTCAGCTTTCCGCCAATATAAATTATGCTTTACTTTTAATTTAATAAATAATTATTATTCATTTTCTATTTGAATTACAACTAAAGTCCTGATTGATAGGTTGATTGAAAAACATGTATAGCTTTTAGACGTTATCACATTTTTTAAATCCAAAACATGTGTCACATTCTATGCTTCACATACTATAGGATTAAAAAAATAAAATTGAATTTCATGAAGTTTTGACCAAGTTAGGTGGTCGACATACAGTTTTTATATTTTTTAAAAGTTGTAATAAAAAATCATAATTAATTATTTACTTGGAAAAGATTACAAAAAAATATGCATCACATTTGACATGACTCCTCTACTTCTATCTAAAATCTTATAAAAAATATTATCATTTTATTGTGTTTAGGGTGTCAGCACACCTACTTCTTATTTTTTCCCTGAAATTTAAGTACTACTGCATTGAAATTTCAAATTTTCACCAAATAGATTTTTTATTTTTAAATAAACCTAGTAGTTTAGAAACTACATTCAATTTGCTACAGATTCTATTCTTACATATTTTTGAAATAATATAGATAACTTATTCAAATTTTTACATCAAGTTTCCTAACTCTGATTTTTTTGAATTTTTTGCCACTTAAGGGTGTATTTTTTCCATGATGATCCTGCACATACCCATTACTAGGATGGAACAGGATAGCATAGGAAAATGTTTCAGAGAAGGTGGGCTCCTCTTACACCCTCCACTATTGGAAGGGCCATCTTCCACCTTCTGCTTATTCAGGGGATGTGAACTCCCCACAGACGAGGCAAGAGGCATAAAGGAAGAGGAGGAGGAGAAAACTGTGATAGATACAACCGAAGTATTTAGCATATCCATAGGTTTTGGGAATGACAGGATGTCGAGAAGGGACATCAACAAGGGCAGCTCAACTAAAGGATCAATGAACACCTGCACCTTTTTGGGGTCAGGCACACACAAACTCATAGCGGGAGATGGAGTTAAGACCAAAATCAATTGAACAGAAGCAAAGGGGAGGAGAGAGGAGCATACAGTGGTAGGCCTTGACATAGGGGTGGTCATCTCCTCATCCTTCTTCTATAAAGTGGCCTACTTAGTTTCCAAATCCTTTTGTTGGTGCTTGCACTCATGTGCAAGGTGGTTTCTATAACTCTTCGAGCTAGAGGCCAAGAGATGCAAAGAGATGGAAGGGTCCGGCTTGGCCATAAGGGTGTCCATCACAATCATTTCCAGTAGAGGGATAGGGTCCTAAACATGAGCAGGAGGAGCAGGTTAAGAAACAACGGGGGGAGTCAGCTCTAGTTCCTCAATGGCGGGACCTCTTCTTGTTTACTACTTTGGGAGAAGAAGTGGTAGGAGGCTACTGAGGTTGAGACATAAAGGATTACCTTTGGGAACCCTTTCTCCTTCCATACAAGTAGAACCAAGGTCTAGGTGGTTTGGTCAGGATATCTGATATACTGATCTTGGGTCTATGCCAAGTAGGCACCATCAGAATCACTATGTGGAATCTAGGGGTAGACATCCAAAATTCCTCTCTAGAAAGATGAGCAGAAGAGGCATCCCGAGGACAAGTGAGCTTCTCATTGCCCTTTTGAGAAGAGGAGGCAGTTGGTTGTTGCACTACTGGAAGGGTCAATTTTGGTTGTCCCTTGCCCCAGGTCTTATACTTCACTTAGTTCTTGGAAAGTAGGTCCGTTCTTGGGAGGAGGGAATGATCAAAGTAGGCCAAAAATGATCCAACAAGTATCCCTCATGAGAAACCAACGAATGGTATCCAATTTCATGCACCACATTCACAACACCTTCATAGGAGAATTTTAAACACTTATGAATGACAAAGGTGATTCCATTCATGGAAGCTAGCCAAGGTATGCCTAGCTTTACCGTGAACAAATATGACTCTAGAATAACATTGAAGACTGTTTCTATAGCCCTAGGTCCAACTAGGATGGACAAAGTTATTGAGCCATATGGATTGAGAGAAAGACCATCATGTGTACGAATGGTAGATTTCATTTCTTCA
>VDFB02253110.1:0-29232 GCA_007258455.2 Sequoia sempervirens | reverse complement strand
ATGGCCACCTCTAAAACAGTTGTGCCTTATCATTATGGTGATCCAAACAAAAATTTCACTCCTTTACCTAACACCCTCCATCAGACAATGAACCAACTCATCTGAAAATGCATGCTTACCTTACCACCTATTCGACCACGTGATCCTAATCAACCCCTACCTTCTACCTTCAAGCCTAATGCTTATTGTCATTTTCATTATCAAAATGGCCATGATACCGAGCATTGCAAGCATCTTAAACATCTAGTTTATGGGTGTTAATGATCAAAGAAATAAGTCTATTGCACCCCCTACCCAAAATCTCCAAATCTTCACCAACCCTATGCTGAAGAATACTACCTCATTCGCCAAGGCTAGTGAACCTTCCAATCTTGATTGTATGACTATTGATACACATAATGAACAACTTGATACACCTCCTCCTATTCCACAAGCTTGTCTTATGGATAAACTTGTTGCTGCGATATACATTATCCCTTGCAAGGGCCAAACCACTCAATCTCTTGATATTACTTTTTTTGCTAAAGAAATACTACAAAAGCTTGTTGGTGGTCCTCTCTACATAGCTAGCAGAATCTACGATAAACCTACTAATGGGATATTAATAGATCCTCCTTATGGTGAGAATGTGATAATAGAAGAATTTCTAGTATTACATGATCTATATCAAGACATCTATAATCCACTGATTGCATGGATCAAAACACATCATGGTTTTGCATGCCCTATGATTAGATTGATCGTACTACCTTTACACATAGGAACTAAGAATTTGGAGGTAATATTTTCTATTATTCCACAATCCGACCAATTTCATTTGTGGCTAGGCCTTCCTTGGCTTTGCTCAATGAAAGCAGTCCCATTAGTCATTCACAAGTGCTTAAATTTTCCACATGGAAATGAGGTAGTCACCATACACCATAGTGGCTTTAATCCTTTATCTTCCAAAGGTAACTTCTCATTAGAATCCTTTTTGCTTACACCCATCGAACCTATCATCCCTCGAAAGGACTTCTTTTACATTGCTTATCAAAAGTTTAAAGCTAAAAAGATTGTTGAATTATCTCTTCATAATACATCTTTGTCCACTTCCACTCCTCTTGTCCTAGATGAAACCATGATTACACCTGAGCATGAAATTCAATAAACCAACACAACTTCACAACAAATCCCTCTAGAATCTTCCCCACCATTGTTCAAACAACAAAGGGAACTTGACACAAATCCTACTCAACCTCCTTGAACCAAAAAAGTATATAAAGCAAAAGAGAAAGTGGTTGATCCCTCTTCTTCGGTTTCCTCTATTCTTCCACCTTCAGAAGTAGACAAACCTATACCCACTCAATCTGCTCTTACACCTCAACAATTTCAAAATCAAGTTAAATGGAACCGTGATGCTATGGAATGAAAGCATTGTCGTTGTCTCCTTTCTCATCAATCTTGCCTAACAGACAATAAAGAAAATCAACCTATACCCTTGACAGAAGTAATAGATGATCACCTTCCCTCTCCTGAGCAGCCACACAACACTCCTATACCACCATCATAGCAAAACAAGCATATTCAACAACCAATGCTTTTGATACATCCATCCTTAGAAATCGCCCTTCATCTCTTGTTGTTATTAATCTTGATGATGATGATGATGATGGGACGATTGCTAAAATAGACCAAGAAATAAACAATGATTTAAACTCTTTATTTTCGTCTACAATGAACTTAAATGATACATCCTCTCCACCAAGTGAAGAACCTGTTACAACCCCTAGTTCAACACTTGTGATTCCTCCTTTGGATGGTCAATTTCCTTCGCATTTCATTGAAAATAATTGGGAGGTGGATGACTTGTTAGATGAGTGATTTTCCTTTCCCTAGCTTGTCTTTTCCCCCTTTTTCTTCTTTTCTTTATGTGCATCGTTTTCCCATGTATTGTGTGTTTGATGTTTCCTTCTCTTTGTAAACTTCTTCTATATGTATCTTTATTCTTCTATTTGTCATGCCTTTTACTTTTCGCTTTTGTTTTGTGTTTTCATTTTGGGGATGCAAAGCATTGAGATGCCCTATGTCTATTCCATGTTGACCCAAAACCCCCTTTCTTTTTATTTTCCTTTTTCCTTTCTCTTTTCTTGTGTTTTTCCTTTTGGGGATGATGCAAGGCATTGAGACCGACATGTCTCCTTCATGTTGACCCAAAGGCTTTTTAACTTTTAACTTTTAACTTTTCTCTTTTGTTTTGTGTTTTCCTTTTGGGGGCGATGCAAAGCATTGAGACCACAACGTCTCTTCCATGTTGACTCAAAATGGACTTTTTTCCTTTTCTTTTGCTCTCTTTGTGTCATTCTTCTAGTTCTATGTGTTTTGGGGAATGATGACAGTTCTGAGCTCTTTCATAAAAACACATTGCAGCAACGAACATACTGACCCCAAATCCATAGATCCCTTATGTGTTTGGTGTACTTTCTCTTCTGGGGGACAATTCCCTTCCTTTCTTTTCTTTTCCTTGAAATGACGTAGCCCACCCTCGAAACATATGACTTGGCATAGAGCTTTCCAAGTTGGCTCTCGTTTCTTGTTTTTTTTTTGCTTTGTCCCTCTTCTCTACTTTCAAGTAATTTCTCACAGAATGATGTGTATCAATTCCTTTAAAGTGGGGGGAATACATTACCATTATTTCATTTTTCATTCTTAGCAAAGCCTTGTCATTTACGTGATGTGTTTTTCATTTTGTGGATGACATTGGGTGTGATTTCCTTCATAAGTGTGATCTTTCTTAACATATTGCATTCCTCTTGGTGGTTTGATGCGACGCACTACATCCCCTAAGTTGTGAATATACTATTTTATGATTGGTCCTCTTTTGGAGACATTAGACACAATGTTCCCTAAGTGACTAACCTTGCATAAACTAAACAAGACCCATTTGAACATATTACACTACATTTTTACACATAACATTCTTATTCGGCCACCTTGCATAAAACAACTTGCATGCCTGTGGAACTGTCTTATTTGTTTGGCCACCTTGCATAACACAACTTGCATTCCTGTGGTGCCATCCTATTTTTCTTATTTTATGAAACTTAAACCAACATTTGCATTTTCTTTGGCTTTGTGGTGCCTTATTAAAGTTATCGAATGGGTATAGGTTTGGCATGGTTGAGCAGGAAGCCCAACTAGCGGCATGACTTTTCCCCATAGCCTCTTTTGCATGTTTCTGAGTGCATACCAACTAGTGTATGCATATTACTTCCTTTTGGGCTTTCTCACCCTGTGGATAACTAGTTCCATGGCCCCAGAGTGAGTACACATTCTTTCTTTTTCAAACAATTAGCCTAGATCTCTTTTCACAACTACTTGGATTGATGATCAAAGCTTCACGCAATTCCTCTCAACACTTGTTTGTTCCTTTGTCCTTATGTTCAGTTTGTCATGGGATCTACATCCTAGGGGCTTGATCATCCTCCTTTTTTCTTGTATTCCATCTTGCTAACGTAAGTGCATTTAAACCCTTTTCTCGATGTTCATGGCTACTTTAGTGTGAGGAAGCAAGTTCCACTCACTAAAGTGGGGGCTAAATGTGCCATCAAAAAATGGACCCTTGTCATTTTCATGGTCTTTTATCTCTTGTTTCATAGAGTTGGAACTATGTTTCTTTAATTTTATGATGTATCTTGGCTTGAACAAGCTTATTTCGATACTAAAACTCAAAGAACGATGTCTTGTGAAGGTGTTGTGAAGTGTTGTAAGACATTTCTACATTCTTCTCTACTCTATTTAATGTAATTCACCTAAAAACCACATTTTCATTGATTAACAAGTACTATTTTGAAGTTTTGTAAAGTCTTGTAACAAGATTTCACACTTTTCTAGGCATAATTTCACTATTTACACTCTTCTCATTCTCTATTTTATCTCTTTATTCCCTCATATGCTTATATTAATTGTATTTTTGGGTCCTATCCCAAAAAACGACATTAAACACAACATTATTCCTGACACTTGGCTTTGGGTCCCAGGTGGGACTCATTCGCCAAGTGTGGTGAATGAGTCCCCCTTGGCCCCAAATTAAAAACATTTCAAAATTTCTTTCAGGATTTTACTTAAATTCACTTCATGTCGGCCTATGATGAGGTATGAATGGATTGTAAGGCACAAGATTTGTATAAATATGTGATTTTAACCTCATTTTATAGCTCCTCATTCAAGCATTCATAATTCAAACAATCTTCTAAGTCATTCAAGCACTCAAGCATTCTTCATCATCAATTCAAGCACTTTCAAGCACTTTGGAGCAGCCATTGACATCACTTCAGATTTTCATATTCAAATATTTGCTTTGTTTTTCAAATTTAATAGGTTTAAAGGTGTTGAAAAGTGGAATTCAAGTCAACTAGGCTCTTCAAGTCAATTTATCATCTTTTCAAACATTTTGAGTGTTTTATGTCTATTTTTTTTGCAAAATTGATCCCAACAACCTAATATTTAGACATTGCCAGATCTGGAGTAGTAGTGTTGTCTCTTGATTTTCTAGAAATCTTGGGGACGACTGATTCATGACCCTTAGCAAATGGGTTCCACCTAAAATCTAAAAATCTGCATTTTGCTTGAAATCAACTCCTGGCTATCAAAAATCAGTTCCCGACACTCTTTCAACTATAGGAGGATTGATTTGCCAACCTTGGCGAATGAGTCCCACTGTGAAAAATAGAAAAAAAATCACCAGCATCCCAAATACTTCGGTAAGCTCATACAACATCCAGGTGCACTCAAATTTGACCCTATACCTTTTGTTTTGCATATTTCTTTCAATTTCTTCATCTTTCAGAATTGTTTGCATATAACAATGTATTTTCAAACATAAATTAAATTGCACTTTTTCATTCATTTTAGTTCATTTCAATCGGTCAATTTCATTTATATTAGTTCATTTACATCATATCACATTGCATACATCCTAATTTGAATGTGCATAAGTATTTTAGAACCCCTAATCTCTCTCTTTCTAGGTGGAAAACCCTAGGAAGAGAGCCTAGCATTTCAGGTTCCTAAAATATTTGTCACACTCCTAAATACCCTATGGGATGTCCTAAGAATCCTATAATTCTTTAACCACCCTCACAATGATCACAAACTCAAAAAAAACCTGAACTTATCCTTTACCCACCCTCAAACCAACCACAAACTCAAAAAAAATTGTCTTCATCCTCAAACCACCTAAGAATAATATGGCATAGGAACTGAGTTATAATACCATTTCTCATACATATAACACTTGTAATAATCCACAACCAATACAAACACCTTCAACATCCCTCCCATTACCTCAACCTATCTTACCAGGTCCTCCTCATTTGCCTTTACATAGTGGAAAGGAGTATGATCTTGTTGAACAACTAAAGAATACCCCTGCTAAGATATCATTATGGGACTTTATTCAAGCCTCCCCTCATTATCATAACATGATTCAAATTTTCATACAATAAGTTCCTACCCCCCTAATGTGCCATCAAATTAAGTAGCAACAAAATTCAAGATATAACACCAAACAACATATACATTACTTCTCATCAACATGAGCTACTTCCCTTGGAAATGAGAAAGAAAAATTATTCCTTCTTGATAATAGCCATCTATAATAGGTTGGGAATAAAAATAACTCTTCATGATAATGGCTATGCTCTTAATGTGTGTAGTGTGAACCTTTTGGATAGACTTAGCATGGATAAATAAAGAATTAAACCCGATTCCTTATCAATTCAAGGATTTGATAATATAGCAAAGCAACCACTTGGTGTGATTAATTTTCCTATTACAGTTGGAAAGGCTACATTACAAACTCCTATTCATGTCATGGGTATGTGTAGGATCATCATGGAAAAAATAGGCCCTTAAGTGGCAAAAAATTCAAAAAAATGAGAGTTAGGCAACTTGACGTAAAAATTTGAATAAGTTATCTATATTATTTCAAAAATATGTAACAAGAGAATCTATAGAAAATTGAATGTAGTTTCTAAACTACTAGGTTTACTTAAAAATAAAACTATTTTGGTGAAAATTTGAAATTTCAATGCAGAAAACAAACTTTAGGGAAAAACAAGAAGTAGGTGTCCACCTGGACCACCCTAACCACAATAAAATGATAAATATTTTTTATAATATTTTAGACAAGTAGAGGACTCCTATGTTCCTGGATGTGATGCATATTTTTTGTAATTTTTCCAAGTAAATAATTAATTATGAATTTTTATTACAACTTTTAAAAAATATAAAACTTGTATGTCCTGACCATCTTAACTTGGTCAAACTTGGATGAAATACAATTTTTTCTTTTTTAATCCTATAGTATGTGAAGCATAGAATGTGATGCATGTTTTGGAATCTAAAAATGTGATTTGAAAGCTATAGATGTTTTCACTCAACCTATCAATCAGGACTTTAGTCATAATTCAAATAAAATGAATAATAATAATTTATTAAATTCAAAGTAAAGCATAATTTATATTGGTGGAAAGCTGAGAACTCCTTTAAAAACCCTTTTCATTTCATCAATTTTGGGTTAAAAAAAAGTCGTTAGCCACATACCCTACAAATACCCATCATATTGCCACGTTTTGGCCCATCATGATCCTGCACATACCCTCATGCTTGATAATCTTTCATACAATCTTATTTTAGGAAGACCTTGGATTAATGAGATGCATGTGATTCCTTCAACTCTTCATCATATCATGAAGTATGTCTATAACAATAAAGTATACCAAGTTGAAATAGATCTTGAGCCTAAAAGTTGCTTACACATTGAAAAAGGAATGACAAGTCCTCTAAGCAAATTAATTCCAACTTCAAACATAGAACCTATGAGAGAAGAGAAACAAGAGAAATACAAAGAAAAACATATTGAGGAAGTCACAAGGCTATTAGAATATGATTGGGGTTCCTTGGATTTCACAACATTCATGGGAGAAAACAAGATCATAACAAAAGATTCTGAAAAGGGAAAAGAAAAAATAGTAATGTCAACACAAAATTCAGAAGACCCTTCGAAAGCATCCACTTCAACCACTTTAGAGGAAGATGCAAGATACATAAAAAAACATTGATGATATAGACTACCAGCAACCACTAACTCCAAAAGAAATGAATTTTTTTTACGAAAAATGGAAAAGGTTGTGGTGCTAGAGAACAAGGTATTAGTGTACCTATAGAGCCTAACATGCAAGGAATGACTAATTGTCTTGGTTGTTGTCCCTCAAAAGAAATAAACAAGCCTTCACTTAATATCAACACTATTACAAATGATTCCTCTAAACCAATTTTAACATTAGTGCATCCTAAACTAATAGACACTAGTGGTCTTGATTATTATCCTTTGAAAGAAATGAAAGAAATATAGAAATCCTTGCTTAATATCAATGTCATCATGCAAAACATTAACGATGGGAGTTCGTTAGATTTTATGCCTTTCTTTAAAGAAGAGAAAAAAATATTTCCATCTAAAGAGTCTTTTGTAAGTATGACACCTTGTACTAAGCAAGAGATATCTTTGTCGCAAAATATAGGAACATCTTCTACTTTAGATCAAGAGAGTATCTTGTTGAGACTCCTCCAAGATCGTTTGATATCCCTCCCTCCAAGAACATGAGAGAAATTATACTACAAGACTTCATTTTCTGCATATCATAGAGCTCATGGTCATTCTACTAATGAATGTAAAGATTTGAGTCATAAAATTCAACATCTTAAGGATTGTGGTGCTCTTCCTTGTGTTGAAGCACCTAATTCCTCTAATTGATACTAATTTTCACTCTAGCATGTTTTTCATCAATCACCTTGGCTCATCCTTGTCCTGCACTAAGTGGGGAAAAGGGGTTAAGTAGCATTATCCTCGTATTTCACTTGTCATTGTCCCTTTTGGCTAGTTGACTTCCTTTCATGTATATATAAGAGCAAGCTTGGGATGTGGGCAACATGCCTTAAGTTGGATGGTGTGTGACATACTTATTCATGATGTATCAAATCATTTGGAAACATATGACTTGGCATAGGGCTTTTCGAATAAGCTCTCATGTCTTATTCTACTTTAAAGAAATTTCTCATAGCAATGGTGTTAGCAACAACTTTAAAGTGGGGACATACACCTCCACTCATGTTCATTGTGTGATTTTCTTTATTCTTTCAATGTGTCCTTTTCTTTGTGGTGTCATTGGGTTTGATTTCCTCTTAGAGCATGATACTTCTTTGACTTTTCCTCTTTTGGGGACATTAGGCACAATGTTCCCTAAGAATAGACCTTACATGAACTAAGCAAAATCCCTTTGAATGTACCTTACACAAATTTTGCATTTACAATAACTATTATATGGCCACCTTGCATAACACACTTTGCTTGCCTGTGGAGCTATCCTATTTGTTCATGAGTTTCAAGCATACAAAGCTTTTCTTGCCTCATGAAGCTTGAAATTCATTGTTGTTTGATGCCTTATCAAATTTATTAGGAGGTATAACTTTGGTATGGTTGTACGTATGGGAACCAAACTTAGGTGTGACTTTCCCATAGCTAATTGCTTCTCTGTGTGAGTTTATACCAACCGCGTGTGTATGTGTCTCACTGGGGCCTCACCTAGTCAAGGGCTTGAGGTTCCACTAGCCCTTGTGAGAATGCATTTGGTATGCATAGTGGACAGCATGTTCCACTTGTAAGCCACCCTTTTTGGATACTCACCTAATGGATAGCCTGAAGTTTCATTCCCTCAGAGTGAGCATGCATTTTTGGACAAACAACTTAGATCTAATCCACAATGTGCAGGAAAAATGATCAAAGCTTCATCCACCCTTTTCTTTCCTTTTCTTTCATCTTTATGTCTTTAACATTTCTTGTTTGTGCATCTTGGTGTTTCATATCGTGCACCTTGTGTGTGTCCCTTTGTGCTTATGTTGGTTTGACATAGGATCTTGGATCCTTGGGGCTTGATCACCCCCTTGATCTTTTTCATCCTAGACCATCCACATATGTACACTTGGACCCCTCTTTAATGTCTACTTTAGTGTGAGTTTGAAGCAAGTTCCTCCTCTCACTAAACTGGGGGCTAAATGTAGTGTAGAAAATTGTATCATTGTACATTTTCATACTTAATTTGGGAATTATTAACATTAAAATAAACCAAATTTTACATTGATCTAGTGTTGTAATGTGTTTTACCCATTCACATCAGGTTAAGGGCCCTTTTAAGCTAAATTGACCTAATTTTTCCTTAATTTAGTGTTGTTACAAAGTGTATTTATTTACACCTTCACATTAAGTTTTGGGCCCTCTTGCATTTATGACCTTCATATCATCATTAATAGGCCCCTAAGACCCTTTATTATGCATCTTGATGCTTATTTCAACTAAGATCCCAACATAATCAATAAATACACTAATATTCTAACTCCCCAACATTTCCTCCACCTAAAAAGCCCTGGTGGGATGGGTATACCACCTTGGGCCTATAAGTCCCATTTGGCACATTTTTAGGGTTTTGAGCAGGAAATTAGGGTTTTGAATTCAAATTTCATGTATGTCAGTATTTGGGATCTAATAAATAGTAATTTATATGGAATGCCTATATAAACAAGGTTTCAAATCATTATTTCATCTAAGCATTCATGATATCAACCTAAGCAGTCAAGATTCAATTATTCTAAGACTTCACAAGAGTGTAAAGAGAGTTTACAAGAGAATTTCGAGGGAATTCAAGGGAATATTTCTTCATCATTTGTTGCAAAAATTCAATATCTATCATCATGTCAAAGGCATAATGCATCAAGCACGTTGTTGAGCTAGTGTTTTGATGTAGTATTCAAGATCCAAGTTAAGCATTGTTCCACATCTAATTCAAGATCAAGATCTACATTATTCATGGCCACTTTATGTTAGATTGTAGATCTACATTCCAAGACATTATTCAAGGTATCATTGTTCATGTTTAGTGTTCATATTTCATCGTTTCATCATACTTGGTTTAATTACCTAAACGAGGTTTGACCAAGGAAAACCCCTATCCACTAACAATCAAATAGTTTTTCTCTCTCTACATGTGTGATTGTAAATCTAGGTGGTTTAGAGATTGAACATCCTTTGAAGACTAAGTTACAAGATTGAAGAAAGTTGTCTGAGTTGTCTCCTTACTTGCAAGATCACAAGAAGTCGCCTACAGGTTGCAAATCAGGGTTTCTGACTTAGAGATTTGATAGGAAGGAAGCTACAAGAGATCGCCAGAGAATACCAAAATTTCAGCCAACCCTAATAATGGGACTAAATAGCCACTTGTGGCATATAAGTCCCAGTACTGCCATTATATAGGTTT
The DNA here is from genome assembly GCA_007258455.2 of Sequoia sempervirens. Lineage (NCBI taxonomy): Eukaryota > Viridiplantae > Streptophyta > Pinopsida > Cupressales > Cupressaceae > Sequoia > Sequoia sempervirens. Next base: position 18,886 of record VDFB02253110.1, on the reverse strand, counting down.
TAGGAGATTAAAATCAGTTCCCGACAAATTCCAGCTTTGGCAAAGAAACCCTAGTCTAGGACTAAATTACCCAGACTAGTGTATGAGTCCTAGTGAGCTCCAAACAACATAATTCAATGGTTTTGGAGCTTGTTTTGACTTCATCTTTCTTCCAAGTGCACTTTTGTTCATTCTCAATTTGCTATCATGATTTTCAGTTTCATTTCTTAGATCATCTAGTTAGGTTTTGCATGTTACATTCATTTCTTGTTTTTCCAACCCCTAGCTTGGTGGTGAACCCTCTTATTGTCTTTAACCACACCCTAGGACACCTTCTTGAACATATCTTTCCCTCATTTTATCCTTGGATTGAGATCTCTAGGGTTTCCTTAAATGAAACTGGAAGAAAATTAGTTGTTTTATCTACCTAAACGATAGAGTGACAATTTTCTTCATTTCAAGAGATAGGATGAGATATTCTTTTTAATCCCAACTTATCTATCATTTCAAATGAAACTAAATTATCAGTGCTACCACTATCTATTATGAATTTTCAACTGAACACAAGGGAAATAGGGTGTGTCCACCTTTTAGGAGATGGACAACTTAGGGGGACCTATTTCACACTTTAGTTCATTTTTTTCAATTATTAACAAATTAAGTGAGGAAAAGGGATACTTTTTTTGTCACTACATTTAGCTCCCACTTTAGTGAGAGGGGGAGCTTGCTTCAAACTTGCACTAAATTAGACATTCAAGAGGGGTCCATGTGTGCCAATGTGGATGGTATAGAATGACAAGGATGAAGAGGGTGGTCAAGCCCCTAGGATCCACGATCCTATGTCAAACCAACATAGGCACAAAAGAACATGCATGTGAATGATGTATGAAGCAAAAACAAGGTACAAGCATATACTGCCAAAGACATAAAGAAGAAAAAAAAGGGTGGATCAAGCCTCAACAGTTTGTCCAAAACGATGTGGACCAATTCTAAGTTTTTTTTCCAAAAAAATTTACAAGTGGAACATGATGTCCACTATGCAAACCAAACACACACTCACACGGGCTAGTGGAACCTCAGGTCATCCACTAGGTGAGCCCCCAATAAGACACATATGCACATAGCTGGTATTCGCCCACACATAAAAGAAGATGGATATGGGAAAGTCACACCTAAGTTTGGCTCCCATACATACTAACCATACCAAAGCTATACCTCCTGATAACTTTGATAAGGTGCCACACAATACAAACAATAGGATCCATGAGGCAAGAAAAAAATTGTATGCTAAAAATCATGAACAAACAGGATGGCTTTGCAGGAAAGAAAAGTGTTATACAAGGTGGCCATATAATAGTTATTGTAAATGCAAAGGTAGTGTACATGCTACATTCAAAGGGGTTTTGCTTGGCTCGTGTAAGGTCTCAACTTAGGGAACATTGTGCCTAATGTCTCCAAGAGAGGACCAATTGAAGAATAGAAGATTCACAACTTAGGTGATGTAGTGTGTCGCATCAAGCCACTAAGAGGAATATAATATGCTAAGAGAGATCACGCTCTTGAAGGGAATTACACCCATTGTCACCACAAAGAGAAAGATGCATCGCATGAAGTAAGAAGACCACACAATGAAACATAAGCTATAAAATGCAAAAGAATAATGCCAATGTATGCCCCCACTTTAAAGAAATTGCTAAACACCATGCTATGAGCAATTACTTTAAAATGGAAAATGATAAATGCTAACAATAAAGAGGACATGGGAGCTTATTTAGAAATCCCTATACCAAGTCATATGTTTCCAAATGAAGCTACATAATGAAAAGTGGTTGCCCCAAAAATGTAATATTAAACATAGAAAGAGAAGTACATCACTTGTGAGCCAACTTAAGGCATGTCATCCACATCCCAAGCTTTCTCTTATATATACATGGAAGGCGATCGAATAGGAAAAAGAGACAATTATAACTGTCATACGAGGACAAGGCTACCTATAACAACTGAAATAGGGTGCCCCACCTTTTAGGAGATGGAGAACAAATTGGGTTAGGGCCTAGACCTATTTCACTCTTGTTTCATTCAAGGAAATCCTAGAGATCTCAATCCAATCATAGAATGAGAGAAATATATCTTGCAATAGGGTGTCCTATGGTATGACTAATGACTAAAGAAGGGTTCACCACCAAGCTAGGGCTTGGAAAGATAATAAATGTAGCTGACATGCAAAGTACTATGTAAAACCTAACTAAATGACCTAGGAATTGAAACTGAAATGTAGAATAACAAACTAAGAATGAATAGAGCTACACTTGGAAGTAGGATGAGGTCAAAAAAAGCTCCAAAACCATGAAAACCTATTGATTTCTACCCACTAGGACTCATACAACACTCTGGGTGATTTAGTCCCAAACAAGGGTTTTTGGGTGGAAATAGGAATCTGACAGTGGTGAGTTTGAATCTCCTAAAATATGGAAAATATGCTATACTGGGACTCATAAACCACAAGTGGTGTATCAGTCCCACTCTACTTTTTTCGAGGGTTAAGATCTGAATCAAAACTCCAATCTCTACTCTTCCTTCCACACTTTGTTTCTGGGTCTGAAACCTTGATTTGTAACTTGTAGGTGACTTTCTATAAAGATGACAACCTTGAGACAACGTGATGACTTTATTCAACCTTACAACCTAATCTTCAAAGATTCTTCAAGCTCCACAACACCTAGATCTACAAACACACATGTAGAGAGAAAAAAACTTGTTGGTTGTTAGGAAATGGAGGTTTTCCTTGGTCAAACCCTATTTAGGTAATTAAACCTTGTGATGAAAGAATGAAGTATGAACATGAAACATGAAATAAGAAACATGAACAATGATACTTTGAATGTTGTCTTGAGATGTAAATTAACAATCTAACATGAAGTGGCAATGTGGAATTTAGATCTGGATCTTGAATATGGATATGAAACAATGCTTACAAATGGACCTTCAATGCTACATCACAAAACTTAAGGCTTGTAATGCTTAACTCTTGATGGCTTATGTTGATATCTTAAATGCTTAGATGAAATAATGATTTGAAACCTTGTTTATATAGGCATTCCATCTAACTTACTATTTATTAGATCCCAAATGCCGACATGAACATGAAATTTGAACTTAAAACCCCGATTTCCCGCTCAAAACCCTAAAAAGGGGCCAAATGGGACTCATACACCACTTCTGGCATATAGGTCCCATATGGATGGGAGTCATATGCCCAAGATGGCGTATGACTCCCACCAAGTTTTTCCAAGTGGGAGAAATGTCGAGGAGTTAAGAAATTAAGTATATTTGATGTCTATATCAGGATTTTGGTTGAAATAAGCCTCAGGATGCATAATATAGGATCTTAGGGGCCTATTAATGATGATATGAAGGTCATAAATGCAAGAGGGCCCAAAAATCAATGTGAAGGTGTAAATAAATACAATTTACAACATTAAATTAAGGAAAAATTAGGTCTATTTAGCTTGAAAGGGTCCCAAATCCAATGTGAATGTGGGAAACACATTACAACACTAGATGAAGGTGACATTAGGTACATTTTATTGTTAATCATTCCCAAATTAAGTGAGAAATTGTACCATCTTCACGAAGGGAGTACAATTTTCATCATTACACTACCTAACCCCTTGCCCCTACTTAATGCAAGACAAGGATGAGCCGAGATGGGCAATGATATGTTGCTCCTTGCAACAAGAAAATAATTTACAATGAATGTTAAACATGCAATAGTGAGTGTGCTATGATCCTACAACTATTACATGGCAAGGAGTAGCAACTAATTCCCAAATTAAGTGAGGAAAAGGGATAATTTTCCCATCACTACAACAACATTTTCCACCTATCTCACATATTATCCTAAACAAACTTTTTCTTTGCTAGGTTCATCTTCTCTTTTTGTTGGCATACACAATGTCCTCTTCATCATAAGTTCTTCTCATCTTTCACTTTCATCTAGTTGACTAACAAACCTTAAAAAATTGGTATCCCTTTTGTCTATGTGTGCATTTGCAACATTTGTTCTCTTCGATCCTTTTGGTCTTTGTTGTGGGTATTTGTAAAATCTATGGTTTGACTGTCCACATGTGAAACATGTACCTTGGAAGCCTCTTCCATGTCCACCTTTGCCACTCATAGGGTATGGTCTTAGCCTTGTTTCATCTCTCTCCTTTTGACTTTTGAAGGGTTGGCCTCCTTACCATGGTTGTAGTCTTTCTATTGTTGTCCTTTTCCTTTTCTAAATCCACCTCTTCCTTTGATTGTACCTTGTCTCCTTGCCAATATATCCTCTACATTTAGAGCATACTAATATATGTGTTCCATAGTTTATAGCCTTACCATACTTATCTCATCTTGATTATTTATCCTTAGTCTATTAACATATCTAACCACCTTTCATGGTCAAATTTACTATGGATAGATCTGATGGAAATTTTGTAAAAATCCTTTATATATTTCTTCACACTTAACTCTCTTTTCCTTAAATTTTGTAGTTCCTTAAGAAGTTCAAGTTGGTAATCACCAGGTAGAAATTTAACCTTTATCTTGCTCACCATTCGACCCCATCAAGAGACCTTATCTCTACCATTTCTTCTTCCCTTAGCCTATACCTCTTTCCACCAAAGTCTTCCATGACCTTTCAATTTTTTTTGAACAACCTTCACTCTTTAAAGTCATCCATTTCATCATATTCAAAGTATTCCTCAATCTCTATTATCCATCCAATTAACTCATTTGGTTCTAAACTTCTTGAGAAGCTTGGTAAGTTCATCCTTGTTCCTTTTTCAATGTTATAAATAGCTCTTATAAGCCTTATTTCTCTTACATACATATCTCCATCTACATTTTCACCTTCCTTTCCTACCATATTTTCTACTTATTCTTCATCTTCAATATCAATATCTTCATGTGCCCTACCTCTCCTCATTCCACCTTCTATTGAATCCATTCTTGCTTGAGCTCCTCTTAGAATGTCTACTACATCATCTATCTTTCATGTTGCTTCTGCAACTGCAACCTCTTCCATCCTTCTCCTTGGTAGCATATTGCTACCCTAAATATCCTTTCATTCCTTTTAATTGCTACTACAACCCTCCTGATTGCAATATCCCTTGCTACAAGGATACACTCACATTTACAATTTACATGGCTTACTTCAACCCCAATCCAAATTCAATATCTTCCTTACCAAAGCTATAGTTGGGCTCTGATACCACGTTGATGGCACCGAATCCTTTATAGGTGAATAAAAACTCAATCAAATTTGAGTTAGTAGGTGGAGAAAAGAGGTTTTGTTGCTGCACATATGTTGCAAGGGTTTTAACTACACAATACCAATTTACAAAACACCCAAATTTTCACACACAGAAAATAATCCTTTATAGGAGGAGAGAAAGGAAACAGAAAACTCATAATTATTTACCATTCACAAATAACACAATCCAAAAAGAAAAAAATTATTGAAAGAGTAACATTCTACTATATTTCAACTCAGAAATACATCTTTTACAATCATTTGTACTAATTTACAAAGTACAGGGACAAATATGAGGTTCCTCTGTTTCCTTTCTCTCCTCCTGGTCTATCACATGCTCATCTGTTTATTTATGTCTTCTTCTCAATCCTTTGTAATCTTATCTTGTTTTTCCTCTATTGTCTTCTCTATTCTCTTATCCTTTCTTTCACTTTTTGCCTCCCCTCAAAATTTGTAAACTTCTTCCCAAAAATCCCAAGTAAATGTGTTGCAACATAAAAAAATTAGTCATTAATGTCCAACCACTCCCTTCAGGGTTCAAAATTTCCACTCAGACCTCTTCCTCTCAATTTTGTCTTGCTATTGTTCATAAATGAACATTTGGATAGGTATTTGCTACCTTAAAAAGACAAAAGAAATTAAAATCAAAATTGCAACGAATACATTCAATGGGGTGTGAAAGAAATAAAAATAAATAAAAAGGGCTTAGATATGATGGCCCTGCCTCAAGTAGACTTTGTGAAAGGAAGAGATGATAAAAAGAGGAGGGAGTGTTGTGCAGCAATAAGCAACTCTAGAAGAAAAGATAATATTTTGTATTTCCAAAAAGAGCAGTCATATATAGCAGTTTCAGACAGCACCCTGCAACTCCAGAAAGAGTAGTCATATACAACAGCTCTAGATAGCATCCTGTAGCTCTGGAAAGAGTAGTAATTAACAATACCAATAAAGCTATCTGTAAACATTTTGTAATCTGAACATGATTTTTTTTAAATGATATTTAGACATAAATAAAAAAATATGATTTCTTTATTTTTATGTCTTGTTCTTGTCTATAAGTCTCCGTAGTTTGTTTTATTTCATCTGAGCAGTACTCTCTATTTGTGATGTTCAAGATTATATTTCCAACAAGAAATACATTGTTGTAGCATGAGTATACTTGCAGCAACTCTAATGGGAGTTTAGTATCTTGAAATTTTGCTAGTGCATACTGCAGGAAATGTTTTTCCTAAAGCTACAACTTATTTCAGTTTGTGTTGTAATAATATTAATATGTTTAAACTTGTAGCAAAATAATATTATTACATTTGTCTTGCTGCTTGGGCTAGGAGAGTTTGTTCAGGGTTAATTGGTGTTGTCCCCTGGATTCTGCTGAGCCACCCACCAGAACTGTCGCCATCATAGTTCCTTACAAAAATGGTTTAATTCCATTCACTTTAACTAATGACATGCTTTAATAAAACGTATCACTGGAAAATATACAAACATGTAATAATAGCTAACTGATTTTACCATGCTATAACATCTATACGATTCTAAGTGTAAAATAGACAAAGAAGAATGTGAAATTTTCCTTCAAGATTTTTGTGAGGTTGTGTTAGTAATCATTTCCTTGCACATTTTTTTCTTTGTGGTGTAAGTATGGAAGAAGCAATAGAGAAGTACATTAATGAGCATCCGGATCAGATGCCGCGAGATGATCTACTTACGGAGACTGATACTCGGGTAACTCCTCCAATAAAATAAACAATGTTGTGAGATTAGTCTTTGTTCAATTTTGGTATCGAAACCCATTGTATTTTACTTAGATTGATCCTAACCAAGTAATGTCATCAGAACTTGAAATTTTTGCGAGGAGAAGCCCTAAGACTTAGCAATCAAAGTGACACACTCATAAATTCTATCAGGTTTTATTTCTATCTAGCTTGAATTGCAAAATATCATACATATTTCTAGTATAAAATTTAGAATGTCTTCATATATTTATGATTTTCAAGATCAACATCCTATCAAATTAGCACAAGCCAACTTTTAAATATTGTGTTTTCTCACAGACAATTAATGGGAGATACGCCTAAATCATTAAGCATACAGGACCTCCAACAGCTTGAATCAAAGCTAGAAAAAGGCCTTTCATGCATAAGATCGAAGAAGGTAGGTCAAGCAAAGAGGGTGAATTTTCTTTATATTATTTGGTAATTAATATTAGTTGGATATGAATTGAATTTTACGAGAAATTTGTTATTTATATTTACAAATAGCTATAGAGGATAATAAGATTGAAAAAAGAGGATAATAATTATGCACGTAAAGTCTACGTCTCTAAAGCATTTTCAAATATTTTCTCAAGTACAAAAGGTTAAATGATTGAGGCTGATAATAAATTTAAAATTGAGTTAATTGTGAAAGAAATATGCATCACAAGTTTTTTTGATCAAGTCATACATTGGATAGTGTATATCTCCTAGATTTCACACTTCATGCTTAGTGTTACCATTGTTTAAAAGCTTATTGTTTAACTAATTTACTATGTCAAGAATTGTCAAATGTGTGTTTCAAGCCAGTAAGAAAATTCATTGGAATTAAGAAGGAGACCTCAAAATTTTGATGTTAGTACAAACATTCATACATTTTCCCTTTCTAAAGTAATGATGTATAGTCATAATTTTGATGTTACTACAAACATTCATACATTTTCCAAAGTAATGATGTATACTCATATGAGATCCTTTGATGTATTACTTTGAGCACTTATGGTCTTGCTATTGAAATAAAGTACTTAGAGAGTGTCTTGAGTCCCTAAAGAGACACCAAAATCTCCCACATATCTTTTAAAAAATTATGCAAGTGAAAATAAAGTGGTCCTTAGTCTTCGCCTTCTGAAGGGAAAGTAGATAATTTTTCCTCTTGAAATGTGGTGATCTATCTCAATTCTCAATTAATGGGAACCAATACATGTCTAGCCAAGAATAGCTCTATGTACATGAGATGAATGGTTTCAAAGATAGTTCAAAAGGATAATGTATACATTGCATATTTAGAGAAATTTATATGCATAATGATTAAATTTTAATTTCAATGGCCTCGGTTGAGAAATCCTTGTATGTTGGATGTAGGCTCATAGATTTCTTCTTGAATATGTCAGTGGGTCTCATAGTTTCCTCCACAACACACCCTAGTTCAAAGAGTACTAGGGGGTCTCCTTTCAAAATTCTAGTTCTCTTTCACATCTTTTGATGTCTTGATGTATGTAGATATAAACTCTTTATTTTATAACTCAAAGAATCACAATTTCAAAAAATGATAACAATTACAATCATTTTACACATTTACAAATATTGCAATTTGTTTTTAGGTCTTATGTCTTCCTCTTTCTTCTTCCTATCTACGATGTTCTCTTCTATTGGTCTCTATTTCTTCTATTCCTAGCTACTCTCTCTCTCTTTTCTCCCTACCATTCTTTTATGTCCTCTTTTTTTCTTTATTTATTTTCCTTCTTCTCTAGAATTACCCAACCTAGGAGCTTCTTCTCAAAAAATCCCACCTCAATTTTTAGGGTGGTGCTAAAAAATCAGCCATTAATGCACGAGTTGGTTCCTTCTTGGTTTAAAATTCCCACTCAGGTTTGTGCTCATTCATTTCCCCTTTATTGTTGCTCATTAAATGAGCTTATGTGTAGATAGTTACTACCCTCAAAAATAACAAAATTAAATTTAAAATTCCAATAGGTTAAGCATAGTAGTCAGTTGAAGAAAAGATAAAAATGTTTAAAAAAAAGTGATACCCCTACATCAAACTTTTGGGCTAGAAAATTTATTTAGCCCATGCTGTGTAAAACTCAATGTTGTTGAAGGTTAATAATCTTGTTACTGCTGGCCAACAACTCAGTCATCATCTGTTACTTGGATGATTATGGTTCTTCTATGCTTATCCATGTTGCATCCACCACTAGACTTCCCTTCCATTTCACTAAATACTCATTGTACTCCTTGCCCCTCATCCTTATAACCACTCTAGAATCCAAAATGCATTCATTTTCCACTTGTTCTTGCTTGGGTAGTTACTCTATCCATTTTTCAATCAATATTTTCTCCTATCCTTGCTATTGTGATATCTCTCCCTCATAATAAGTATGCAAATAAAAAAAAAAGTATGTTATTTCCAAACCTATAGGTAGCTCCACTTCGTAAGCATTTTGTGAAGACTTCTTGATAATTTTTCATGGTACAATCTTCTTCCACTTGATCTTATTCTAGGTATGGGTGGGAAAGCTTTCCTTTCATAGATGTACCAATACTATGTCTCCCACTTCATAAGTATTTTCTCTCATGATCTTCAAATCAGCTTTCTCTTTATACTACTAGTTTTTGATAAAGGAAAAAACGGTTTTTACAAGGACCTAAAACCACAGAGTTTACAAACCATACAAAGATAAATCAACAGAGTACCCAACAAAAATAAGGTTGTGGAAAAGAAAAGAAAAAGGACAATAGCCATGAACCAAGAGCAGACAAAAAGCTAGCCTAAAGCCAACACCCAACATAGCCAAAACTAACCTAAAGACTTCAAAGTTTGAACAACCTCAGCTTCAAGGTTGCACATCTCCTAGGTTACCTGCTTTAGGTTTTGGATCTCCTGTGGCAAAGAACCCGCTTTTCTTTTAAGGTTTTCTCTAGTCCTTTTCAAGGGACCTGAATCCTCCTTCTTACCATTATCCTTCCCAGCTTCCAGGTCCACAAACAATAATCCCTACTTAATATTATCCATATTTTCCACCATGGTACTCAAGAGAATAGCATTTTGTTTAACAACTTTGTGGTTGCATTCCATAACAATTTTCATAGTATCCCTAATTTTTCCAATTTCCCCTTCCAAATGTTTGACCTTGTTCTCATTATCCTTCTTTATCTTTTCCATTAGCTCAGCATTTCTTTGAACACGTTCGACCAAGGCCATCTTCTGATCCGTAGTCAACAAAACACCAGCTGAATTTTGTCATATGCCTTTCACTTCCAAATCATCCATCTTGCCAGTGAGAGCCCTATTTTTTAAATTGAGATCCTTAATCTCATGAAACACCCATTTTATGATCCTGAAGTAGTCAACTGCCCCATTTCTGGCTATAGCCATAATATCATCAGTAAATTCCCTATCTGGCTTAAAATAGTGATCATCAGGATTGAGGTCTCTGGGGAATCTGGGTCTATTCTCTCTATCAGTGGCTGGGTAGGAGGTATAAGAGTCCTTAGTAGCATTATGATCATCAGAATTATCTTCCATTATATCCTCTAAATAGGAAACAAACTTATTCATGAGAGGGTTCTTCTTATTGCTTTTAGCCTCCTAAGTCGTGCCCTTAGGGGTTTTCACAGTGCACACTTTCTTTCTCAAGGGTTTCTTCTAAGGGGTTTTCTTTCTTTTCTTATTGGGGCAAGGAGATTCTTCCTCCTCCCCCTCAGTTTCAGAATCTTCTTTCATTTAAGATGAGCTAGTCTTAGTATCCTCACCATCTGAGGCTGAGGCCGATAATGAGTTAGATAGGGACAATATGTTTTTGAAATGCTCATGAATAAGCCTAATGAGACCAGTATGCATGACCGGATTCCTCCTAGGACTCTTCCTATGTTCCTCTATACTATTATTCAAGGAACAAATTATATAGTGGGGGAAGGAAACCCTTACCTTATGCTAGAAATGATTGAGTAGTGCAAAGTGGTACCCATAAAATTTGGTAAATCTGTCATCCAAGGTGATGTATTCCATGAGAATTATGAGCACCTCCCTCCACACCTTCTTAACCATCCCAGCTTTAAAATAACTGGATGAAACTTTAGCCAGAGCCTTGCTTTCCTTATCAGTTTTGGGGAATGAAAGAGCAACATCATCCAAAAACTTTCTGTCATGGTAAAACTTCACCCCCTCCATCAAGAGACCAGGGATTTCCCCTATAAGCTCTTTTTCCACCTTAACCATCCTACCAGAAAGAATGATTTCACCTTTCTTCCAATGTTTAACAAAATACCCAGTGGCTTCAGGGTCAGGGTCGTGGAGCTTATCAATGAAGATTTGCAGCCCTCCTTTCTGAATATGCCTCTAAACCTTTGAGTTCTTCTTGTGCCTCACACTACTCATAGGCTCCACCCTTTTTTTGCTTCCCCCCATTGTTGCAGTAGTCTTGCTTCTAATGTTAGCAGGGAAAATAAATCGAACAGTGACATAGCAGCAGAACCAAAGCACCCACAAAATGTGCCAACCCTTTTGACCCATGGGATTAATTATGACACCACCATCTTGTCTAATAATATCATAGTACCTGTCCTTATTCTTCATAATCATCAATAAATGAGACAGGTTTCCCATGTATGATATCATAATCTATTAAGGCTCTTACGTTAGCTCCCAGTTCATTGTAGTTCCACCACATATGATTCCCATTTTGTTTAACCCCCACATTTGCAAAATAATTTGCGATGTTATTAGCCTCCCTATAGACATGGGAAATTTTGACATTATCAAAGTTGGATAATATAGCTTTAGCATCCTCTATCCAACTTTTAATGGTCCATGAGGGTGGGGACTTACCTAGGAGACAATCAGTAATATTTTTGGAGTCACCCTCGATCCATATATTTCTAAAGTTTAATCTTTTAGCAAGGTCAATAACCTGGAAAGCTCCAATAGCTTCAGCTAAATGATTAGATTGTCTTCCCAAGGAGATAGCCTCAACTGCCATGAACTTACCATTATAATTTCTAATCACTCCTCCACTCCTAGCTGGACTCAGGTTTCCCTTAGCCACCCCATCAAAATTATCCTTTATCCATTCCCTAGGTAGGTGACTCTAGTTGATCCCTTCACGGTTCTTTTTCAAAGGTCTTGAGGCCTTAGACATATCATTTTTAATATTCCAATCTTTAGCTATCTTGTGGTCATATTTCGAGCAACCCACAACTTCCTTCTTAATCTCTTGATTTGGAAAATTATTAAAGTTCTCCATAATTAGCCTATAAATTTTCTCATAAACAATGTTCTTTGGTGCCTCCTCATCCCTAAAGACCCTATTATTGCACTCCTTCCAAACACCCCATACAAGATAAGGGAGGATAGAAGCCCAAAGTCTACAAATAGTCAGATTCTGGGAGGGGGCATTCCACTAAATAAAAAGGTCTTCAATAGTGCAAGGAAACACCCACGAAATGTTCCATAGAGAGAGAAATCTACCCCAAATAGCCGCCACATACTGACAGTGGAGGAACAAATGGTTAGCAAATTTTGCTTCTTCCTTACACAGGTAGCATCTGTTTGGGATTTGGATGCCATGCTTGCATAGGTTTTCAGCTGTGAGCACTTTATTCTGAAGAAGAATCCAAAAGAATATGTTAACCTTAGGGGTTAGGTGTTTAATCCAATCTTTATCCCAAAAGGGGTGGGGGGCAGGAGATAGGGACAACAAAGAGACATCCAAAGAAACTGAGTAACTTCCCAAGGGGTTATCCATCCAAACTAAAAGATCATCTTGTTGGCTTAACCTTTTTCTTACAACCAATAAAGAGGATTGAATCAGTGCAAGGTTCATACTGATATGGCACAAACTCACCCAACTCCGATTTCTCCAATAGTCCTTAACATGAGATCCAAAATTGGCCTTGCAGATCTCACTCCACCCATTAAAGCTTTAGGAAGAGATTAGTGGTTCCTTCATTAGCCATCTGTCCTCCGAGAACCTTGCTTGTTTCCCATTTCTTATGCTCCATCTAACTCCCTTTTCTATAATGTATCTCCATTTGATCATATCATTCCAGATAGCCGAACCACAGGGAAAATTTGGAGAGTCATGTAGAGTTTTGAGAGATCCAATATTTGCCATGTATTTTCTCTTTAAAATGTCATTCCACTCTCCTTTAGATGAGAAGGATCTCTAGATTTTCTTAGCAAGAAGATCCCTATTCATAATTATGATCCTTCTAATACTCAAACCACCTAGATTTTTGGGTCTACACACAGATTCCCAACCAATAAGAGGCTTTCTTTTCTTTTCATCAACACTTGACCAAAGAAAGTTTTTATATTTTTTCAATAGCATCTGCATATTTGGCTGGTATTTTAAAAAGACTTAAAGCATAAACTGGAAGGTTCTAAAGAGTAGCTTTGAGAAGCTAAATCTTACCAGCTTGACTGAGAAGAGCTCCTTTCCATCCAGCAAGGTTTTTACTGAGCATGTCAACCAGAGTACTCCAAAAGGAATTAGGAGGCTTAAGGCCCAAAGGAAATCCAAGATAAATAGAGGGTAAAGAATCAATTTTGTATCCCAGAATTTTGGTAATCTTATTCTGTCTAGGCTCCAGAGTATTGAAAAAGAATAAGGAGCTTTTATGTCTATTAACCATCTAACCAGACGCCATCTCATAATCATCTAGGCTCTTTTTAAGATTCCTAGCTTCGGCCATTGTAGATCTCGCCATCAAAATGGTGTCGTCCACAAATTATTGGTGAGCGCAAACCAAATTACTGGATGAGGGCCTCAGACCCATTAAGGATCCCTATTCAACCATTCTTTTCAGGTTCCTCCCAAGGCATTCTGCCATTATAGTAAATAAAATAGGGGAAATAGGATCTCCCTACCTTAAGTCTCTAGAATTCTTAAAGAACTGCTAAGGAGATCCATTCACCATAATAGCTATAGAAGCAGTAGAAATGAGTTTACCAACCGTCTAGAGGACTCTGTTATTTAAACCAAATGCCTTCATGATTTTAAGAAAACCTAGTCATCATGATCATAGCTTTCAAAATGTCCAATTTAAAAAGGAAACCTTCAGTCTTAGACTCCATGAGAGAATGAACATTTTCGTGAACAGTAAAAATTGAATCAAGAATCTGCCTTCCTGGAATGAAGCCATTTTGCTAAGGAGATATCAGAGAGGGAAAAATAATCAGAAGCCTAGAGGTCAGCACTTTAGAGATAATTTTATAGAAGGAATTGCAAAGGCTTATAGGTCTAAAAGCTTCAAATTTCGTAGCTCCAAGGCATTTAGGGATGAGGATCAAGAAAGTATCATTTAGTTCTTTTAGGAGACTCCTTGAGCCAAAGAATTCCTTAACAATATTCACCACATCCTCCTCAACAATCTCCTAGAACCAATGAAAAAAGAACATAGGAAACCCATCCGATCCTAGAGCCTTATCGCCTTCAAAGGAGAAAATGACTTTCTTGATTTCTTCCCTAGAAGGAATAGCACATAGAATTTTGTTATCTTCATCTTTAACCAGATTTGGAATAGCCTCTGAAAGAAAATCTTGCATTGCATGGTTAACTCCATCACTCTCCGAAAGAAGATTACTAAAGAAAAGGATAGCTTGTGTTCTTATGTCATCAACTTTCTCAAAACGGGCTCCATTAGACTCAATGTGAGTGATCCTATTAGCATCCCTGTGTTTCAACGTGGAAATGTGAAAATATCTAGTGTTTTTAAATCTCCCTCTGAAAGTTTTTATCTCCATCTAAAAGCCATAGAGCCCTGGGTCTCTGTCTCCAAAACTCCTCCTCTTTGGATATTATGTCATGCATCTTTACTAATAGCTCATTTTATTTCATCCCGTTATCCACAATGTATCCTTCTAACTAGATTTTATCTTGAATCTCCTTTAGATCAAATTGTAATTTTGTCTTGATACCAAAGATATTACCAAAATTCTTTTTATACTACTAGTTGCTCCAACTGAGTTTTTCTCTTACTTGTTGGTGTAAATCTTGCATGTGTTTGGAAAATTATTCTCCTTTAGCACTTCTCTTGTATCCCTTAGTATATTCAAGCTCTCTTAGTTCTGGAATACCCTCAGGATTGTATCCATAAACAATTTGAAATGGATTATTACCTGTACTTTTATTCACTAGGTCATTGTATGCAAACTGGGCTTGAGGAAATTCCAAATCCCGTTGCTTAGGATTGTCACCAACTAAATAACTTAGCGAATTTCCTAATCTTAGATTTAAAAATTTAGCTTTTCCATCCATTTGAGGATGATATGCATAGCCAAACTTTAAATCAATCCATAATTTCTTCCAAATTGTACTCCAATAGTGTCCCACAAACTTATTGTCACAATCTACAACTATACTTCTTGGTAAACCATGTAATCTAAAAACCTCCATGAAGAATAAATTTGTTGCATGCATTGAGTCATTTGTATTCTTGCATGCTATAAAGTGATCCATTTTCTAAAATCTATCAACAAGAAAAAAAATAGAATCCTTACCTTGTTGTGTTCTTTGTATCCCAAGAATTAGATACATGCTTATATCTTCCCATAGTTTCTCCATTATGGGTAATGGCTGATATAGACCTGTAATTTGACTCATCCCTTTGATATATTGACAAACTTGACATCATTGTACAAATTTTCTGATTTCTACCATCATCCTTGGCCAAAAATATCTTTGACTAAGTCGTTCCATAGTTTTATCAACTCCTAAATGTCTAGCTAAATCACAATGTTTTTATCTTATTTAATTATATTTCATTGATCCTTGAGGTATGCAAATTTGTTGTCCTCTGAACAACATTCCATCTTATATGAAGTAGTCCTTCCATGGGGCCCCATCCACACTAGTAGGTTCCATACAAGTCCATGTATTCTTAAAATCTAAAAATTCTTTGAATATCTCTTTCATAGCATCAAACCCAACTACTTCAACACTCATTTCAGTCAATAGTGTTGCTCTCTTGTTGAATGCATCTGCTAATTGTTTTGAACTTCCACTTCTATGCACTTGAGAAAAAAAGTATATCCTTGTAGGTTTTCTACCCACTTCATGTGTCACTAGTTAAGCTTGGTTTGAATATTAGTAAATTGTTGAGCATGGTGATCCATGTAAAGAATAAAATCCTTTGGAAGAAAATACCGATGCCACTTCTTTAAAGCTTACATAATGACATAAAATTCTTGATCATAAATAAAATACCACTTCTTTCCATCATTAAGCTTTTCACTAAAATATATAATAGGTCTTCTCTCTTGGCTAAGAATTGCTCCTATGGTTGTCCCACTTGAATCACAATAAACTTGAAACACTTGTGCAAATTGGGCAATGCTAACACCAGTTCCTCAATGACCTTATTCTTTAAAATATTAAAACTTTTATCTGTTGTTTCTCTCCACTTAAACTTATTGTATCCCCTCATGGTTTCAGTAATGGGTGCGCATATCCCACTAAAATTTCAAATAAATCTATGATAGAAACTAGCTAAACCATGGAAACTTTGAACCTCATATACACTCCTAGGTGTTGGCCATTCAGTGATAACACATACCTTTTCCAAATTCATTTCTAGCCCTTGTAGTGAGATACCATATCCCAAATAAACTAATTTATCCTTCATAAAATATAGTTTTCAAAATTCACCAATAAACTTTCTTCCTTGAGCCTTTATAGGACTTGTCTAATATGCAATAAATGCTCCTCTTTTTTGCCACTAAAAATAAAAATTTCATGAAGATAAACAATCACAAACTTTCCCAAAAATGGTTTCAACACTTCACTCATTAACCACATAAATGTGTTGGGTGAATTTGTTAACCCAAAGGGAATTACTGACCATTCATACAACCCCTCTTTTTTCTTAAAGGTGTTCTTTCACTCATCACCCCTTCTTATCCTAATTTGGTAATATCCACTTTTTAGATCTTTTTTGTAAAATAGTTAGCCTTGCCCAAGCAATCCATGAGATCCTCCATTCTCGGTAAAGGAAAATGATACCTAATTTTTTATTTTATTGATGGCTCTTGAGTCCATTTACATCCTCCACTCACCATCCTTTTTGGGTGCTAACACAGCTAGTATTGTGCATGGGCCCTAAGGCTTTCTTGGATTGATCCTCTTTCAAATAGTTGTTGCACTTGTTTGATTACCTCTTCATTTTTTGTAGGTGTCAAGCTATAGGAAAACTTGTTGGGTAAGCTTGACCATAGAATCAAATCAATATGATGGTTGATGCTCCTCATAGGTGGTATTCCTTTTGGTAATTCCTTGGACACAATTTCTTCATATTTTTCCAATAGCCCCTTTACTTGTAAAGGCATTCTATTGTTGTTTGTTGTTGCATCTACTTGTACCTCCTTGGGAACTAATGCAAAACATAATCTTTCCAACTTTTAAAAATTGTTTTCTTGCCACTAGCAGTGTTCTTGGACCACATTCTACCTCTTCTTCCTTAGTTACCAATGGCATAAGAGTGTGTTTTATTCTATTTTTCAAAGTGTAGGTGTTTTCTCTTCCATTATGGATTACCTTCCTACCAAACTATCATGGTCCCCTTCAAATTAAGTGACATTAGTCCATAGGAATGATATTACATCACACCTGATCTTCACAATTGCATATTCAAAAATTCACTAGCAATTGTTGATCAACCAAGACTTGGTGCCCTTTTTATAACTATGAAACCTTTTAAGAAATAGGGTGAGCCATCATTTTTAACTCCAACTTATCCACCATTTCAACTAAAACCCAATTTTCTATGCCTACACTAACTATTATGACCTTGCAACATTTTCCACCCAATTTACATATTGTCCTAAATAAAAAAATTCTTTGGATAGGCTCATCTTCTCTTTTGGTTGGTTTTAGCAAGTTCCTCTTCATCGTAAGTGCTTGTCCTCTCTCAAGTTCATCTAGTTGACTAACAAGCCTTGTAGATTTAGTATCCCCTTTTTCTATGTGTGCACTTGTAGCCCCTATCCTCCTTGATCCTTCTACTCTATGTTGTGGGCATTTATAAAATCAATGACCTGATTGTTCACAAGTGAAGCATGTGCCTTGGAAGCCTCTATCTTGGCCTCTTCCATATCAACCTCTACCTCTCATAGGGTATGGTCTTCATCTTGTTTCATCTTTCACTTTTTTAATTTTTAAAAGGTTAGCCTCCTTACCATGGTTGTAATTTTTCTATTGCTTCCCTTTTCCTTTGCTAATTCCACCTTTGCTTTTTTTTTTTCCTTGCTTTTTTCCTAATTTCTCATCTCCCTTTAGAGCATACTAATAGGCTTCTTCCAGAGTTCGTAACCTTACCATACTTAGCTCATCTTGAATATTTAGCCTTGGTCCATTAACATATATAGCCACCATTTCATGGTCTAACTCATTATGGCCAGCTCTTATAGAAATTTTGTAAAACTCCTTTGTATAGGCCTTCACACTTACCTCTGCTTTAAATTCTGTAGTTTCTTGGGAAGTTCAAGAAGATAATGACCAAGTAGAAATTTAACCTTCATCTTTCTTACCATTCAATCCCATCAAGAAATCTTATCTCTGTCATTTCTTATTTTGTCAGTCTACACCTCTTTCCACCAAAGTGTTGCATAACTTTTCAATCTTCTTTGAGCAACCTTCACTCTTTTAGGGTCCTTTACATCATACTCAAAGTATTCCTCCTTCTCTATTATCCAATCAATTAATTCATCTAGTTCTTAACTTCTTGAGAAGCTTGGTAATTTTACTCTTGTTCCTTTCCCAATGTTAGAAATAGCTCTTATAAGTCCTTTTCTCTTGTATCTATATCTTTGCCTACATTTTCACCTTCTTGTCTAGCCATCTCTGGTCCTTCTTCATCTTCA
>VDFB02253109.1:0-13100 GCA_007258455.2 Sequoia sempervirens | reverse complement strand
TATATTTGGGCACCATGTATACGTGGACTTTTTAATAGATATTCCAATGAATACTTGTAATTTTATGAGTTTGTACACATTTGCAACAAGAAACATCCTTTATGATCTTATTTAGGAAGCAAAAATGTATTGTTGTTTTGTTTAAATTATTAAATGCAAGTAATCTTAAATGTTTGTAACAATGCTTGAGTTATCTGTGTATACATGCATGCATGTATACATGTATCCACGTGCACACAATGCATAGAAGAGTGAAAAGCATTGTCGGCATCTGAACAAGTCTTAAAGCACGAGGAGACTCAAGTTGCATTTGCAATATTAGAAGAAAGAAAACAGGAGAAATAAACTACTTATGAACAATGCACAATTTTTAATTTTTTTTTTTAATAAACCTTTCGCCCCATAAATTCATTAGTCATTTCAATTCCAACAAAGTTTTGATGTAGGAATATTTCGAAAGCATCAAATATCATTTGCAACAATTTACAAAAACATGTGTCTAGAGGCCAAAAAATATTGCATTTTTTACATGTCCCCGCATTATTGCATATAGACACATATCTATATGCATTTTCAAACAAAGTTTACCATACTTCTTTTTTTTGCTTCAATGTCTATTTGTAAATAAAATTATGTTTAGTGTGCTAGTGTAATGTGTATTTGTAAACTTTTTTAAGATCAATTAATCTTTTTTTTAATTTAATATGAAAGTTAGTTCTATATAAAGCTATTGATTTTATTAGAAATAAGATTTTAATTTTGTTAATGTAATACGAAAACATATTTTTGTGTATAGAACAATGTAATTATATTACAATAAATTCTTAGATGAATCACTAGGAAGCTATTGTTTTTATTACAAATAAGATTTTAATCTTGTTTATGTAATACGAATAGATATTTTTGTGTATATATATTAAACAAAAAATAATTTGCAAAGATACAAAGAACCTTATTACGTAAGATAAAATGTAGCTACACTAAAATAGTTGATATGTTTATAGCACTTTGCATTGAGAATAAAATGTAATAATTTGATTTATTAAAATGTAATAAGTCAAATAAATATTACAATAAATTCTTAGATGAATCATTAGAAAGCTATTGATTTTGTTATAAATAAGATCTTAATCTTGTTTACGTAATACGAATAAATTTTTTTGTGTATATATATTAAACAAAAAATAATTTGCAAAGATATAAAGAACCTTATTACCTGAGATAAAATGTAGCTACACTTAAATAATTCACATGTTTATAGCACTTTGCATTGAAATTATTGAGAGAGAAACATTTGTAACAATGCTCGAGGCATCTATGTATACATGTATGCATGTACACATGTATCGATGTGCACATAATGCAGACAAGAGTGAAAGGCATCCCCGACATTTGAACGAGTCTGAAAGCACGATGGGACTCAACTTGCATTTGCAGTATTAAATGAAAGAAAATAGGAGAAAGAAACTACTTATTAGCAATGCATATATCAAAGGGAAGCATAAAAATAGGATCCATGTAAACATTTATACATGCATGGATGTGTACACGTGTCCATGTAATTTGGTATGTAAACAAGAATCTATACATGCCTGCGTGCATAAAGCTAGAAATGTCAGAAACAATTTGCATCTGCAGTATTAAATGAAAGAAAACAGGAAAGATTAATTATTTATTAGCAATGCATATATCGAAGGAATGCATAAATATATGGATCAATGCAAACATTTATGCATGTAACGATGTGTACATGTGCCCATGTAATTTGGTATGTAAACAAGAATCTATATATTCCTGCGTGCATAAAGTTAGAAATGTCAGAAACAACTTGCATCTGAAAGATATACAAAAAACATTTATGATTGAAACAAAAGAATAATACATTATTGTTTTTTGAACAAGTGTATAAAGGATATCTAATGATGCATTTGAATGCATGTATACATGTAAATATTTGTTAAATCTAATGATACATTTTAGTCTCCAAGAAACTGTCATACGTGCTCTTAGTTATCTGTAATAAACAGGATGTAGAAAAAACGTTTTGAAAAGAACTCTTGAATACAATTGTATGTTATGATAGTTATTTTGAAAGCCCTCAGTGTTTAATTGCATAACCTTGATATTTTCTTCATTTTTCCCTCTGTTTGGTATGGTGTGAATTTTGTTGTGATGGATGAAGGTATATTTGAGCTATAGATAGATAAAGCTATGTAAGGGTAATAAAGAAGAATGAGCTATGTAAGTGCAACAAAGAGAGGGAATTGAGAGAATGATGAGATGCAAGTAAGGTATATGAATGCCTTATGAAAAGTATTTGATATGGGAGGCAAGGATATGCGAGCCTGGATATGAGAATGAATGGAATGGCAGGAATACTTATGCATTCGCCCGAAATGCTTTTAATTGGTAGCATCGGCCAATCACATTTCGCCATTTAACATATTACTTATTTTTTTGTATAGTTTGAATTTGGAGAGCTATTTGAATGCATAAATTGATTAAATAAATTTAAGCAAAGGTATAGTTTAAAAGTTGGTGGCTAGAGGTACGTAATCCACGAATGCAAATTAAATGCATTAAAATATTAGGAAAATGCGAGCGCATAAATTGATTAAATAAATTTAAGCAAAGGCATAGTTTATAGAACTGGCGGGTAGACGTACGTAATGCATGAATACAAATTAAATGCATTAAATGACATCTGGCTCGAGGTGAAGGCGCTGGAATGGCTTGGTGGCCATGTGTGGCCAGGGTACTTTGGTCATTTAATATAGAGTTAAGCTACTTGTTATGCATCTCTATTACTTTGCGTGTGTTGTTTTTGTGTTCTGTAAGTGCGTGTTCTGAGGAATGCAACAGATTGGTGTGATTGCAAGGCAAGCATATAAATGGATTTTGAAATGCATTTGATTTGAGAAGAAAGGACGTACAAGGGTAGAAATGGAAATGAATGGAATCGATAGGGTATGAAGTGATCATTTCTTCCAACAAAGGGTGGAAGAATGTCTAGTTTGTTATTGGTTATGCTTTTTAAAATCATCATAGGGCTAAGTGTCTCAATACAAGCATAGAAAAAAGACTCATGTCCCATTTCTCACTCTCCTTCGTACTGAACAAGGTGCCGAGATCCTTGAGCTTCGTCGAAATGCGACAAGAGAAGAATAGATATAAATATATAATGATATTTAAGGATACAAGAGTCAAAAGAGAAAACAAAGTAGAAGTTGTTATGCATATACTATGAAAAAAATAAATACGTGGACTTTTTGATAGATATACCAATGAATACTTGTATTTCTACATGTGTGTATGTATACATTTGCAGTAAGAAATGTACTTTATGATCTGATTCAGGAAGCAAAAATGTATTATTTTTTTGTTTGAATTATTAAATGCAAATAATCTTAAAGATTTGTAAGAATGCTTGAGCCATCTATGTATACATGCATGCATGTATACATGTATCCATGTGCTCAGAATGCATAGAAGAGTGAAAAGCATCCTTGACATCTGAACGAGAAATTTGAATGGAAAACACTAAAATCGATTAGAAATAGAAATTTATAATCAAAGCATTCTAAATGCATCAAAGCACAATGAGACTCAACTTGCATTTGCAGTAGTAAACGAAAGAAAACAGGGAAAATGAACTACTTATCACCAATGCATATATGGAAGGAATGCATAAATACATGGATCCATGTAAACATTTGTGCATGCATGGATGTGTACATGTGTCCATGTAATTTGGTACGTAAACAAGAATCTATATATGCCTATGTGCATAAAGTTAGAAATGTCAGAAACAATTTGCATTTGAAACATATACATTAGTGTTTTTTGAACAAGTGTATAAAGGATATCTAATGATGCATTTGAATGCATGTATACATGTAAATATTTGTTAAATCTGATGATACATTTTAGTCTCCAAGAAACTGTCATACGTGCTCTTAGTTATCTGTAATAAACAGGATGTAGAAAAAATGTTTTGAAAAGAGCTCTTGAATACAAGTATATGTTATGATAGTTATTTTGAAAGCCCTCAGTGTTTAATTGCATAACCTTGATATTTTCTTCATCTTTTTCTTTGTTTGGTATGGTGTGAATTTTGTTGTGATGGATGAAGGTACATTTGAGGTATAGATAGATAAAGATATGTGAGGGTAAAAAAGAAGAATGAGTTATGCATGTGCAACAAAGAGAGGGAATTGAGAGAATGATGAGATGCAAGTAAGGTATATGAATAAGTTATGAAAAGTATTTGATATGGGAGGCAAGGATATGCAAGAGTCGATATGAGAATGAATGGAATGTAAATGTTACGAGTTTATCATTTTTTAGTTATACGCTTAAAATTAAATGCAAGAAATAAAAATTTGAATGAGGGAGCTGGATTGAATGAAAAAGGGAATGCAACAGATTTCTGTGATCCAAGACAAGCATATAAATGGATTTTGAAATGTATTTGATTTCAGAAAAAAGGGACGTGCAAGGGTAGAAATGGAAATGAATGGAATCGATAGGGTATGAAGTGATCATTTCTTCCAACAAAGGGTGGAAGAATGTCTAGTTTGTTATTGGTTATGCTTTTTAAAATCATCATAGGGCTGAGTGTCTCAATACAAACACAGGAAAAAGACTCATGTCCCATTTCTCACTCTCCTTCGTAGTGAACAAGGTTCCGAGATCCTTGAGCTTCCTCGAAATGCGACAAGAGAAGAATAGATATAAATATATAATGATATTTAAGGATATTACCTTAGAATTTATATTGCAATAACTTGAATATGACCTTCAAAAATATTGGAAAACCAATAAAATATTTATCAAATTAGAGAGATATACACTTCCTAAAATGAACTCTAAAATAACATATATCATTTTTTCTTGTCTTCATAGTGCCTATATTATTCTGTAATACCACTTGTAATGAATCAAATTGCACAATAAAACAATAGAGTAAGAAATATACTACAAATACTTGATAATAGTAAGTCAGTTTCAAGAGACAAGTTCTCAAAGTTTCCAAGAAGAACACAATTCAGAATATGATGATAATAAACTAACTACAAGCTTCTATAAACACCCTACTTATGTCTTAGAAATCACCCAAGGTAATGTAGATTTAAAATATGGAAATATATGTACATTTTGTTTTTGAGCAGCCAACATCTTATATGTAACCATTGGAGTGATTAGACCGTCTCTAGTAGGAATGCAAACAGATACGTCAAGACGGATTAGCATTACCAAAAACTTGTAAAAAAAGACAAAATGAAAACAATAAATATGGTAGGTCATGAAACCAAAAAAATGCAAATGCTGATGCGTTAGAAAACAATAAATGCATGGACAGAGAAATACATAGAGCTATTCACAGATATATGCATGAATGCATCGACAGACACATGTATACACAGAAGACAAAACTACATGGACAGATGGAGAAATGAATTCATGTATACATGGATCCATGCATATTTGCATATAGATACAAATGCATATGCTACATGAAAGGATGTATTCATATACACATGGAAATATGGATGAAGGCATATATGCATATATGCATGTATGGACAATATGCATGATTGTATGTCAACATACAACTTTTGATATGTTATAGACAGAGATAGATATGTTACAGAGAGCGCTGTGTAGATACATGGATGTGTAGAAATATGCATATATGCATCTGCAAATGGGCAGAGACAAAGACATATACATAGGTGCATGAGTCCATAGATGCATATATACATGTATCCATGCAAGATATCGATAGATGCATATATACATGGATGTGTGCATGTAATCCATAGGTGCATATATGCATAAATTGATGTATACATGTAGCCATAGATACATCCATACATATATAGACAGATGCATAAAGAGATGGTGAGATATATGCATGATTGCATCTATGGATACACAGATACATAATAAGATGAAGAAAAAGAGATATTTATATATGCATATATGGAACCATATAAAATTGAAATATGTTTAGCATATTGTAATCAATGAGTATTTAGACCGAATACCTTGATAGTGGCATGTTAACTATGTCATTGTTATCAAGTTTCTAGTGCTCATTTACCCTTGTAAAAATGCATATGTAATTAATTAGGTAGCTGTTAATTAGTCTTTAAATACATAATAATTAAAAGAAAGAAATAATGATAATTATCGTTGTGCATATTTCAGTTATAAATCAAAGCCAATTAACAAAGTAGCAATGGAAAATGATGTGCATGTTAATATGTTAGAGAGCATGTATTTGTCCATAAGTGTATAAGGATGTCATGAGTTGTGATTTCTACTTGCATGTAGTTGTATTAAACAATTAATAGTAAGTATAGAATGACCCAATCGGGTTGGAAACTGAATATTTATGTGGCTTTTAGATGATACCAGGTTTGGAGCCATGAGACTTGTTAGATGCTAAAACATGACAGTAATCATAGCGTATCAGCTAATAGGACCAGGTGACATTCCACTCATGTCAATCTAGTCAGTTCCATATTTCTCATTTACCCTTGTTTGATCTGATATGTGACTAATTAGGTAGTTGTTAACTAGTGTTTAAATACACAGAAATAAAAAGAAAGAAATAAATACAATTATGCTTCTGTACATATTAGCTGTCAATGAAAGCGAAATAACAAAGTAGCAGTAGAAAACCATGTGCATGTTAATATGTTGGAGAGCATGAATGTGTGCATCACTGTATAATTATCTAGAAAGCCCTCTGTTTGACTGCGTAACCGCGATATTTTGTTCATAATTTTCTTTGTTCTGTATGGTGCAAATGTTGTTGTGATACATGATACACATGTAGGCATGCATAGAAACCATATATGCATACATACATGTATCCATGCATAGTATTCAGAGATGCATAAATGCATATACCAATGTCTACCTATTTTTTGTATGCTCCCATTGTTTGCATTTATGCCTATGAGGACAATAAACACGACTTTTAACAAAATCCCTCTATGCTTTATGCTTTCATGACAACGGAAAAGCTCAAAGCAACACACTGTCGACTTATTCTTTGAAAGCATAGCTAAAGGTACATAATTCATTGATGCAAAATCAATGCATTGAATGGCATCTGACTAAAGAGGAGGTTGTTTGGATTTCTAATTAGTCTTTGAATATATAACAATTAAAAGAGAGAAATAAGTATAATTATCCTTGGCCACATTTCACATTTTCACCTTTCAATCAAAGTCAATTAACAAAATAGCAATAAGACCTAAAGAAGGTTCAAGGAGTATGCTGGTAGAAAACCATATTCTGGACAATGGCTAGAGAATGTGTTGAAATTGCTTTATAAACTTTGAAGCAAATGCATTTTTCCTTCTGTTTACTTTCATTGTACATCTTAAATGGAAGTTGGGTGTTGCATTGCTGCAATGCATTTGGATACTTTGATTATAAAATCATAGTTAAGATCATTTTAAGTGTTATCCATTCAAATCTTTCATCTGAGTCTCGGAGGCAATGCACAACTGTCCCATAAAGAGAGCTTTGGAACAAAAGTGTTGTCATAAAGGATAGAGGGGTATTGTCAAATATTGTGGTTATTGTCGTGATAGGCACACATGCAAAATATGGAAGCATAGAGAAAGCAAGTGAACTCTTTAAAAATCCCATGAAACATAGTCTTTCTATGCATCCATGCATAGAGGTATGCATGTATATATGTGTACATGTAATTATCGTACATGTTGACATAATAATTAAAACAAAGAAATAATTACAATTATCCTTGTGTACATTTGAACTGTTGATCAAAGGAAATTGACAAATTAGCACTAGGAAACCATGTGTGTGTTAATATGTTGGATAACATGTACTTGTGCATAGGTGTATATGGATATGGAAACCTGAATTTGAAAATGAATGGAGTGGAAATGGTATGAATTTAACAATTTTCAGCTCTACATAGAAAATTAAATGCAAGATATAAGTAGATTATTAAATGTATTTGAAACAGGAAGAAAAGATATTGAAGCCTGGAAATGCAAATGAATGGAATAAAAAGCCTATGAAGTCATCATTTCTTTCATCATAGGGTGCAGCAATTGCCAGTTTGTTATTGGTTATGCTTTATAAAATCATCATAGGGCTGATTGTCTAGATAGATATACAGAAGAAAAGCTCAAGGCCCATTCCTTACTCTTTGTCGTACACAACAAGGTGTTGAGATCCTTGAGTTTTTAGATCATGAAATTAGGAAAATGCGAATGGTAGTGCATATCGGGTGCACTTAGTGCTTGAGGCAATAAGCAATTGCATATCTTAGTATCTTTAGATTTTAGATCGCATAGGTAACATGTGCTTCATAGTCATCTAGTTAGGGTAATATGATCACTTTGTGCATATTGCTATTTAATTCTGGAAGTTGATGTTTCAAAAGTTATTTTTTTTATTTGGAAAGTGGTATTTATTTGTTTTGTTGTTTGTGTTTCAAAGTGAATGCATTAAATGGCATGTGGATTTGTCATGGAATATAGATTTAAGTGACTAGAGATGCATTGTGATTACTTTGAGCATTTCAGTTCTGTTATTCTGCAGATCTGTGTAGTCACAGGAGATGTTGTTGCTGCAGAGTCAAGACCCAGAAATGAGCTACTTGATACATGTATCCATAGATACACGGATGTGGACATCCATCATGGTATCCATAGATGCGTAGATACATGTATCTATGAATACATGTATCCATAGATACATCGACACATATATGGATAGGTGCCTGTATACATACGCACATAGAAGCACAAATACATATATGCGTGGATGCATCTATAGGTAGAAGAATACATAGAAACATAGTTACATGGATAGATAGATACATGCATAGTTGGATACATAAATGCTTAAATATGCATGTATGGAAATATCCATGGATTGCATATGAATTTGCATAGATACATATATCCATGCATGCATGTATACATACATGCATGTATTGTAGTACACATGGATGCATGTATATGTGTACCTATGGGCAGGATGCATGGAAGCATGTAAATAGAAGAATTTTGTGAAATGTCATAGCAATTGTCCTCATAGGCACGTATGCAAAAAATGGAAGCATACAAAAGGCAAGTGAACTGTTTGACAAAAGTCATCGAATAAATGTGGATCCATGAAATGTGGTTTGAAAGGGATTATGTAGAAGCCCTTTTGTCTATTCTGTTGACTGCATGTGAGTCCTGTAAAGACTATATATCTTCAATTGTTGTAGAGGTGTCTCATAGAGAGAGCTTTAGAACCAATGTGTTGTTAACCTATGCCATAATGAGAAGTTTGGAACAATGTAAACCTAAACTCTGCAATTGTAGCTAAGGCATTCTTATACTTTGATTATAAATTCATATTTTAAACTACTTTTAGTATTATCTATTCAAATTTCTTGTTGAAATGAGAAGGTTTCATCTGCGTTTGATAGGAATTATGTAGAAACCGTCTTGTCCATTTTACTTCGTGCATGTGAGCCCTGTAAAGTTTGTGTATTTTTTATTACTTCAAAGCGGTCCCATAAAGAGAGCTTTGGAACCAAAATTATGTCAATGTGTGCGATAATGAGAGTTTTCTCCTTGAACCTTGTTATATATTGAAAGACTAAATAGCAATCCAAACAGTCTCCCCTTTAGTCAGATGCCATTGAATGCATTGATTTTGGATCAATGAATTATGTACCTTCAGCCACTAGTTTTAATCAAACAATGCATATGGATTCAGAATCAAAAGTTGTTTCCTGTGAACCCATTTTTAATTTGCCTATGCATTTGCCCGAATGCTTTTAACCGGTAGCATCGCCCAATCACATTTCGCCATTTAACATATTACTTATTTTTTTGTATAGTTTGAATTTGGAGAGCTATTTTTTATATTGGAAAATTAGCATTTATCTATTTTCCTATTTCCGAGTAGCTTTATAAATCATTTTCGTCTTAAAAATCTGGGAAAATGCGAATGCATAAATTGATTAAATAAATTTAAGCAAAGGCATAGTTTTAAAACTGGCGGCTAGAGGTACGTAATCCATGAATGCAGATTAAATGCATTAAAATATGAGGAAAATGCGAGCACAGTGCATGAATACAAATTAAATGCATTAAATGGCATCTGGCTGGAGGTGAACGCGTTGCAATGGCTTGGTGGCCACGTGGGCAGGGTACTTTGGTCATTTAATATAGAGTTAAGCCACTTGCTATGCATATCTATTACTTTGTGTATGTTGTTTTTTGTGTTCTGCAAGCCCGTGTTCTCTAAACCTAAGCTCTACAATTGCTTTGAGCTTTTTCGCTATGGTGAAAGCATAAAGGATAAAGGAATTTTGTGAACTGTTATAGTTAATGTGCTCATAGGCACATATGCAAAATATGGAAGCATATACAAGGGAAGCGAACTGTTCAAACAAACTCTTCAAAGAAATGTGGTCCCATGGAATGCAATAAGTATTCATAATGGACACTTTGGTTTTCGCATGTTAACTTTGTCAGGTAATGCAATTTGACATGTAATGGGTGAAAGAAACATATATGCATTGTCTTGTGGGGTAGAAGTGGGCATAGTATTCCAATATCTTGAATGTTTAGACCATTGATTGCATAACAATATCAAGGAAGAGCATAGAGGTCTATCAAAAACTAAGCAACATAAGAAAAGAAATGTTGAAGTCATGACATGAACAATAGAACTATTCAACACTGAACTCAATGTCTCTAATAATTATTGCAAAAGCTGTTAATGCCATAGATGAAGTAATATGAATAAAAATTTAGTTTCTGCTTTTCTTGAAATGCAATTCAAAAACTGCTATAAATGCATAACACAAGGTTGTGTAACATATTGCCACTCCTGTGTCTAATTTCTTTGGACATAAATGCTTTACACATTTGATTGCAATAGTAACATGTCTACGAAAATGGAACAAGAGAGATGAGGAATACAAGATGGCAAAATGAAAACATGAAACAAAATTTTATGTAGTCATTATATTGAAGAATTTCAATTGCATTTCAAGAAAAGCAAAAAGACAATTTGGAAAGTTGACCTTGCAATGTGCTATTGGATGATCAAGTATACTTGCAGCAATGTAGAAAGGATTGTTTAAATAGACTTGAAAGCACCGATCACTGTTACAAGGACAGTCTAGACAAATGAGTACAGTGAGTGACATATACTATGTTATTCATAAAAAGAAAACATAATTCTTATGTAGATTCATTTTGACAATAAAGAACCTAAGTAAGAACTTTTGTTGCTTATAATGCAAATTGCATTTTATAATTTTAAAATACTTATTGTTATTTGTGTACCTTATAATATAGAACATATTTTGCATATCTATGCATTAGTGTAATTCTGTTATTGCAATGGTGCCATAAGCTCTTTAAGATACACTGAAGGAGAAATACAATCCAAGGTTGTTGGCATCCTGATAAAAAAGATGATGAGATACATCCAATTAATGTATGCCACAACATCTTATTCAATGAAGATGATTTGGATACGGACATTATAAATGAGAATCCTTATTGGTGTGTGAGTAATCCTCTTTTTCAAGACTTTTCAAGGAAATTGCATATGAATACTATCAGTAAACAGGTCGAATCAGATTTATTAATTGACTTTGATTGATCGGTCAAATGTGCACAAGGATAGTTATAATTATTTCTTTGTTTTAATTATTATGAATGTAAATACTATTTAACAGTTACCTAATTAATTAGATATGAAATGATAGAAGGGAAAAGAAGATTAATTAATTAAGATAATTTGATTCATTAAATAATAAGGTGAATTATCATTCAAAAGTACATAAATTAGAAGTTTGGAAAAATCCCTCTTTTCTTTATGCTTTAATGACAACGAGAAAGCTGAAAGCAATTGTGGAGTTTAGGCTTATATCTGTAAATTGCATTTGCCTGACAGTTTATAAAGCCTTCTCAACACATTGTCCACATATTTTTCCAAAGGTCCCATTATGGCACATGCTAATAGCACAGTGGCTCTAAAGCTTGCACTGTGGAACAGTTCTGCAGTGATTGAAGATATGTAATCTTTAGAGGACTCATAAGCACCAAGTTATTGTTAAGCTCCCATATTGTACACTGGACAAAAGACAATTGTTCATCCAAGGAACCAGTCTATGAAGATTAGTGTAGGTTGAGCACTGTGAAACCCAATCTGCCTATAGACTCTAAAATGAAAGAAAACTGACGAAAATAACTATTTATTGCTTGAAGTAACTTGTCTACGAGTGTCCTTTTTGGAACCATGACAACCTTTTCCCTGTCACTGTAAACTCTTTCGTAGAAAAAACATATAGACACACACATATATATACATATGTATACATATGCACAGATGCATCTATGTAGACACATATAAATGCATGTATGGATGTAAACATACATGCATGCATGCATATACACATAGATGCATCTATACACACATACATATATGCATAAATACATATATGCATAGATATATCCAGAGACATATGCATACATGCATACATGCATCTACAAATGTTTACATAGATATGCACATAGATAGATGCATATGTACATAGAGACATGCATACATACATACATGCACCGACACATCACACACAAAGTGATAGTGATAGTCCAAGTAAAGCACTATGAAACACAGCTTCATTATGAACTTTAACGTAAGGAAACTTTGAAAATTAACAAATTATCACCTCAAATAACTCATTTCTGCATCTGGACTCTGTAACTATAACATCTCCTGCTCAGTTGCTACAAACTCTTCCTCAGAACATGCGCCTATAGAACTCAAGAACAACACACACAAAGTAATAGAGATGCATAGCAAGTGGCTTAACCCTATATTAAATGACCAAAGTACCCTGGCCACGCGTGGCCACCAAGCCATTCCAGCGCCTTCACTTGAAGCCAAATGCCATTTAATGCATTTAATTTGTATTTATGCATTACGTACGTCTACCCGCTAGTTTTATAAACTATTCCTTTGCTTAAATTTATTTAATCAATCTATGCGTTCGCATTTTCCTGATATTTTAATGCATTTAATCT
>VDFB02253108.1:0-63734 GCA_007258455.2 Sequoia sempervirens | reverse complement strand
GGTGAATTAGTCCCACTACCAAGCCTAAAATGTGATTTTTACATTTCTGAGTACCCATTTGGCAAAAACATGTTCCTACAGAATCTCCCTGAAACAGCACTAACCCGCCCAGCTTGGTGTATGTGTCCTAGTTGGCTTAAACAATAAAATATGTAGGATTCTAGAGCCTCTCTACATCACTTTTCATTTTCCAGGTGCACCTCTCCATTCTTTTTTATTTTTTTTATTGTTTTTTTGTATTCTTAGGTCATTTTGCATACATCACTATGTTTTCAAACAATTTTTATTTCTTATGTTTTGCATTAATAAATCATTCCTTTTATCAGTTTATTGCATTTAGACATTGCATCTAGGCATATTACATCCATCCTTGAATTGATTTTGAATGTAGGCATTGCCCATTTTGGCCCATCTTTCTCCTTTTAGGTGAAAAACCCTAGAAGTGCTAGAAAGCCCTTGGAAGCCAAAATCTTTGTTTACACATAGTTACAAGGAAACAACCCGTCAATCATATAGATCGAACCCTACTTGGGTTTAATGAATCTTAACTAAGATTTCACCACCATTCCTACTGAACCATATTGACATTATAATACATATAACACATTCTCAAGAATTTTTTTAAGCCCCTTACCATTATTGGCCCAATCAATAAAGAGAAAATGATACATTCGAAAAGAAGACACAAGGTATTATACCCTTTCCATACTATCGATAATCGATCCTCTACAATATTAAGCATACACAAATACACAGTTGAATTGGAATAAAATTCTAATAGCCATTGAATGGCTAGCACCATAGTGTAAGTTTAAGGGATAGTCACATCTTAATCACTCTAAGCCTCGGCCTAGCTCTGTGAGCTAGCTAATAAAGCACTAACTTAATTAATACTCATACAAGGTTGGCCATTGGTCGTGTGACCCAAAAAAAATGATCTTCACCAACACAATACTTAGCTCAAGGTTGTGGTAACTCAACAGAAAATTTACATTTTACTATGCTAATGAATCATTCGACAGAATGGAAGAATACAATTTGCATGTTGAGGAAAAATGCTAATAGAAAAATTAAACTTCTTTCTAAAAGAAATCGGTTTACCTTATAAATCAATCTTTTGCAAAACTTTCCTCTGATTTCCCACTTCCATGAGATCTTCCCTACTTTTGCCTTCAAGCCAAACAATTCAATTTGTTGTGCTTTTTCCCTAGGGTTATGAATTTAAAATGGAAATAATGCTTTTTGCATATGGTTTGGCATTGCCAATATGGCATTATTAACATAGCTTTTGGCTACTATCTTGGTTCGAATATTTCCATAGTTTTTATGGCAGACCACGTCCTTCATGGGATGCCTTCATGATTTTCATTTGATTTTCAAATAGATCGATATGGATATTATCAGTTATCGAATTCAATTTTTAAAAGAATATAAGTATGTATATGTATATATGTATATATATATTTATATGTATTTATATGAGATTCATTCACATTTACTATATTCTCCATTATTTTATAATATATATATGTATGTATTCACATTTACACACATACATGTATATATATGTGTAGATTGTTTGCTTGAAGGATTTTATGAGTTTCATATGTTATCACTAAATAAAATAAGAACTTTATTTCACTTCAAGCATCCATATATAATTTCCACATAATGAAACTCTTTTTTTTTAATTCATAGTCTAAAATACATACTTTCATTTTCTTCAAAACACAAAGTTTAGGTAGACAATTTAATCTACAAGCCATTCATTTTCAATCATTGAAACAATACAAGTCATGTAATTACATCCTTCTATATATGAAAAATAGTTCAAATGCAAGTCATCATGCCATTTGTAGTGTGCACCTATATTTCAACATGCTTACCATTCGATCTAGCTAAACAATCCTACTTCTATTGTGCTCTTGTACTTCAACCTATCACCCTGCAACTACATAGACTTGCACTTGCAAAATTTATCAGTACGTTCAATTCTTGATAACATATAAGATAGTTTCAAAATTTTGCATAGTCAACATCAATCAACTTCTTTCAATCTATTTTTCAAAAATTCAAAAATTTCCATTTAATTTATATATTGAACTTCTTCAATAATTCAATTTACCATATTATAATAAATATGCAATAAAATTGGGTTATGAAACCCTTCCCCTCTTGGAAAAGACATTGTCTCGATGTCTAGTAAATCAGGAAAAAAAGAACATTATGTCAAATTTGAGCATACATGTCTATTTCAACATCACTGCAATTTATATATGTCTATTTCAACATCACATCAAATTATATGTCTATTTCAACATCATATAAAATTATATATGTCTATTTCAACATCTTATCAAATTACATATGTCTATTTCAACATCACATCAAAATTAAAGCATGGAACATCATAGTATCTCAATCCAAAAAAATTCAAGAAAAATTGTTGTAGTCTCTTTCTCAAGAAAACAAATGTGGAAAGGAGTGTTTTATTTCTTCCACATTATCCCAAGTAGCCCTATCTTTTAAGTTGGTCCCTTGGACCTTAAACTGAGCAATATATTTTCTCTGCAACTTAACATTGCATCTATCTAGGATTCTAATGGGATCTACTAGCACCACTCCTAGATCATGTACCTGCAAGGATTTCAAATCAAGCACATGAGTCACATTAGGACGATATGGCTTAAGCAAGGAAACATGAAACACATTATGAATTCAAGCCAGAGTAGGTGGTAGAGCTAGTCTATAAACAACTGGGTTAATCGCTTCCAAGACTTCAAATGGTCCCACATATCTTGGGGCCAACTTGGAAGACTTTCCAAAAGAAATAGAAATTTTATGAGGTTTAACTCTCAAGAAAACTTTGTCCCTAGTTGTGAATTGTCTAAGAGTTTGATTCTTATTGGCATAACTCTTATGTTGGTATGTTTCCTCCTTCATTATGCTCTTAATTACCCTCATTTGTTCTTCCATTTCCTTAAGAATTTTAGGTCCTACTATGATCTTGTCCTCCAATTTATCCCAACTGATAGGGGTATGACACTTCCACCCATATAGAGCTTCAAACGGTGCTATACCTAAGGATGTATGATAAGAGTTTTTGTAAGAAAACTCTACCAAAGGAAAATATTCTTCCCACCTATATTGTTGGTCCATACAATACATTTGGAGGAGGTATTCAACTACTTGATTGGCCCTCTTTGTTTTCCCATCAATCTGAGGATGATAAGCCGAGCTAAAATTCATTTTATTCCCTAATGTAGCATTTAGGGTCATCCAAAACCTTGAGGTCATCTGTGTGCCCCTATTAGAAATGATAGTCTCTAACACTCCGTGCAAGCAGAACTCTCCTAGAAAAACTTCTTAGCCAAGGTCAACAATCCATCCTCAAGGTTTTCTGGAATGAAGTGCACAACCTTAGTCAACTTATCAATCATGACCAAGATAACATCATGCTTATTCTTGTTCAACGATAACCCCTGTACAAAATCCATAATGATCACCTGCCATTTATACTCAGGTATGTCATGAAGACACAATAACCCAACTAGATGTGCATGCTCAGCCTTGACTTGTTGGCACTCTAAGCATCTGGCTACGTGTTTGACTACATCCTTCTTAAGTTTAGTCCAAAAATATAGTCTTCAACTCTACAATCATCTTGGATACTTCAGGGTGTCCCGAATAAGGTGCATTATGAACCTCTTCTAAAACCAACTTTCTCAACTCTCCAGAGTTAGGAATATACATTATTCTCTGATATCTCAAAATACCATCTGATTTGATCTCATACCCATCAAATCGAAGATCTAAAGGATTTACTGCTAGGGTACTCTTCACTCTCTCATAGTGCTCATCCCCTGGCAGATACTAAATCACCTATTGTCTCAAGTTAGACCTTGTTGAGATCATGGCCACCAAATTGTTAAATAGGCGCTAGACAACTAAGAGGGGGGGTGAATCAGTTGTCACAAAATTAAAACTTAAAACTTTAACACATATCAATTCCATGACCACATTATTATGTTATTAATTATGAGCATGAAACACAAATAACAAAAAGTAAATCAACACAGTGAACACCAAAATTTTACGTGGAAAACCCAATGAGGGAAAAACCACGGTGAGGGTTAACTCACATTATAAAGAGATTATAAAACCTAATACAAAGGCCCACTGCCAAGGGCTCACTGTCGAGAAGAGGACTCACTATCCAAATACAAAGGCTCACTGCCTACAGAAAGGACTCGCTATCCAATAGGGAGGCTCACTGCCTATAGATACAAAAGAGAACACAAGTTCCACCACAACAATTAACACACATCCATAGCCTTGAATAAAGGATTGCAGAAACCTTTAGCTCACTACCTTCAGGAATCTAGCACAATGAAGAACTGTTGCCTCAACACACTTTCAAACACTTATGCTCTTATAATTTGTGGCTTACTTTGTCACTTTGCATCACACTATCATGCAAATCTTCACAATTCAGCTTGCATTTATACCATCTCCAACCTTAGAACCTTTCTCCAAGGTCGGCCACAAAAACTTTATTTCATAAATTCAAATTAGGTCGGTAACTCAACATTCCCATGGTGGAAAGGAATGAGTGTGGACCAATAAAACATTTAACCAAGACCAAAAATAAAATTTATTGGATCAACCACACACTTCCTTAATTAAATTGTATTCTTTGAATGAAGTGTAAACACAAGGTCGGCCAAACCTAATGAAAAGACAAATGAACATTGATGTACACACTTTCCAATGAGAAGATGAAAAGTGGATGCTAAAACACGCTTCATTATGCATGAGAAATCATCTTAGAATCCTTCAAATACATCTACAGCAAGTGCAACAAACTTCAAACATTGAACACCTTCCACCAGTCCATCTGGACTATGAAAACACACATAGCAACACTGAAACAAGACTTCTAGACCACCAAACCTCAACCTTCTTTGCTAGAACCTAGAAAGCACATTCACAAGACATATCCTAGATCTGCAAGATCTAAAAAAAAATAGCGGAGGACTGCAGAGTAGAAACATTTCTCCCAGTCCACAGAAGACCAACTCTGCCAAAACAATTCACACACTAGTGAACGTAACTTCCACATACCATCAAACCAAAAAGCTAAAACTCTAGAGATATCACCACTAGACCATCATTATCAAACCTTCAAATCTGTACAAGCATAGGATCAACACATGAAAAATGCAGAGCACATACCGGAGCATATTCTGAACACACTCAACATTCTGACTTCTCTTCTTTATTAATTTTCTCAAAAGTACTTGGAAACACACCAATTCAACACATCTGCAATGACATAAAGATAGCTCCAAGTACTCACAGCATCTCAGCAACATTAACTATACATGTATAATTTGCAACATACTAAACTTTGTTGACATCAATGACAACACCACCAAACTAGCTCATACTTGCAACAATCTCTCCCTTTATCATTGATGGAAACACATGATGTGAAAAACCATCAAAGACAACATCTTACACAATATCCCGGGAGAACACCTTCTCTTCCTCTGCAACTATTTTTCACATGAATTTCTCTCCCCCTTTGACATCAGTGGCAAAGAACAAACACTTTGATCACTCCCCCTTAGGAGTGCACTCATACTTCAACAATGAAAACCTTTTCTACTCCCCTTGTGGAGTAGACCCATTCATTAGTCCAGATAAATGAAGAATATGTGAATCCACTAGACTGATGCACCTTCATGTGCACTTAGTTCAGAGGGCCAGTGACCCCCAACATCTCCCTAAGATGCTCAAAAGTATCCTTCAGAAGAGTCTTAGTAAATATATCTACAATTTGTTCCTTTGTTGTCACATACTCCAGTCTGACTTCATTCTCCAGCACCTTTTCTCTCAAGAAATGATATTTGATAAATATGTGTTTTGTTCTTGAATGCATAACTAGATTCTTTGAAATATTTATAGCACTCGTGTTATCACTGAAAATAGGAATGGGCTCATCACATATCACTCCAATGTATTTCAGAGTTTGTTTCATCCACAAAATTTGTGTGTAGCAAGATGTTGCAGAAATATATTTTTCCTCTACAGTGGATAAAGAAACTGAGTCTTGTTTCTTACTCAACCAAGAAACCAATCTTCCACCAAGAAAGAAAGTGCCTCCACGGGTACTCTTCTAGTCGTCCACATAACAAGCCTAATCTGCATAAGTATAAGCACTCAGGGTGAAATTAGCATCCTTAGGATACCATAAGCAATAATCCAGTGCACCTTTAAGATATCTAAATATCCTCTTTACAACTGTAACATGTGCCTCTTTAGGATCTGCTTGAAATTTGGCAACTAGACATACTGCATGCATAATATCTGGTCTGGTAGTAGTGAGATACAATAGTCCACCAGTCATAGATCTATATTTGCTCTAATTAGTTTTAGCAGATTCATCATCCTTGCTCATTTTACATCCAATTACCATAAGAGTATTAACCGTTTTGGAATCATCCATCCCAAACTTCTTCAAAAGATCTTTTACATACTTGTATTGTGAAATGAATATCCCTTATCAATTTGATTTACTTGTAGAGCAAGGAAGAAATTCAATTCACCAATCATGTACATCTCAAATTCTTTTTGCATCTCTTCAGCAAAATTTTTACACATTCCTTCATCTCCACCAAAAATGATAGCATCAACATATACAACTACTATCAACATTTTGTTACCTTGCACTTTAAAGTAGAGATTGTTGTTAGCAGAGCCTTTGTTGAATCCTTGCTTTGTCAGGTATTTGTCCAATCTTGCATACTAAGCTCTAGGAGCTTGCTTTAGTCCATACAATTCCTTCTTCAACTTACAAACCATGTCCAGTTTTTCAAATAACTAAAACCCTTCAGGTTGTTCCATGTACACTTCTTCCTCCAATTCACCATTCATAAATGCTAACTTGGCATCCATCTAATACACTTTGAAATCCTTGTGGGCATAAAATGCCAAAAACATCCTAATAGCTTCCATTTTGGCCACAGGGGAAAATGTTTCTTCAAATTCTATGCCTTCAACTTGTGAATATCCCTTGCATACAAGTCTTTCCTTATTCGTTACAACTTCTCCACTTGCATTCAACTTATTCCAAAACACCCATTTTGAACCAATTACATTCTTATTCATAGGTCTAGGGACTAGTTCCCATGTTTGATTCTTTTCTATTTATTGCAACTCTTCTTTCATAGTTTTCATCCAACTCTCATCTTCACATGCTTCACTCACAGACTTAGGTTCAATTTTAGAAAGTAAACATAGATTTACCTCAGTTGCTACTTTACTTCTTGTCTTCACACCTTCACTCTTATCTCCAATTATGTGTTCCTCTGAATGATTCTTCTATACATACTTAGGAGTCTTGAGAGTAGGTTCCGGCTCATTCTCTTCTTCTTCTTCAATTTGTTCTTCTTTCTCTTCTTTTTCCTTCTCTTTATTCTCCTCAGGTACATGTCCACAGATAGGATCATCTAGTTCAAATTCACTTATCTCAATAGTTTTTTGTATGTCTTCATCAACTTTCACATTAGCACTTTCTACAATCTTCCTCAATCTTTTATTAAAGCATCTACATGATTTGCTAGTAGTAGAGTATCCAAGAAAAATTCCTTCATCACACCTAGCATCAATTTTTCCAAGATTTTCATCATCTCTTTTAATGTAACATCTGCTTACAAATGCCTTGAAGTACTTCACAATAGGAGTCTTACCAGTCCATAACTCAAAAGGATTCTTTGTGTTGTTGCTTCTAATCTAAACTCTATTAAGAACATAAACAACAATGTGTATTGCCTCTCTCTAGTACACATCTGGTACATTTGATTCTTTCATCATGGTTCTTGCAGCTTCATGTACAGTCTTGTTTTTCCTCTCAACTACCCCATTCTACTAAGGGGTACTCAAAGCATAAAATTGTCTCTTTATGCCATTTTGTTCACAGAATTTATTAAACTCACTAGAAGTGAATTCTCCACCTCTATCAGATCTCAAAAATTTTATTTTCAAACTTACTTCATTTTCCACTCTTGCTTTGAATACCTTAAACCTATCTAGAGCCTGAGTCTTTTCTCTAAGAAAAGCAACCCATGTCATTCAAGTATAATCATCAATAAGAAGCATGAAATACCTATCACCATCCAAGCTTCCTATTCTAGTCGGACCACAGAGATTAGTGTGAACTAACTCCAACATTCTGGTAGTAGAGTGATCTTTTCCCTTAAAGTTGTATCTATTTTGTTTCCCCAATTGACAACTTCTGCAAATAGTATTAGCGGGTCTTGTGATTCTAGGCAACCCTCAGACAATTTCTTTTGAATTGATTTTGACCAGATTATCAAAGTATACATTTCCCATTCTCGGGTTCCATAACAAACTTTCACTGACTTGAGATACAATCAACCCCCTTAAGCTCATAGATGTTTCCATTAGTTCTCCTTCTAGCAGTAACCATATCTCAATTTTCAGATCCTTTTCTCATCTCGCAGGTATTATTCTAAAACACAAGTTTAAAACCATTGCTACACATTTGACTAACACTCAAAAGGTTATGCCTCAAACCCTTCACATAATATACATCATTAGTGTTGTACACTCCATCAAAACTAATTGAACCTTTCCCACAAATCTTAGCTCCTGAATC
Organism: Sequoia sempervirens; assembly: GCA_007258455.2. Classification (NCBI taxonomy): domain Eukaryota; kingdom Viridiplantae; phylum Streptophyta; class Pinopsida; order Cupressales; family Cupressaceae; genus Sequoia; species Sequoia sempervirens. The sequence goes on along the minus strand of VDFB02253108.1, from coordinate 55,051 downwards.
ATCACCAAACATGACTAAACCACCATCATACTTTTCAAGTCTAGTAAACTTACTCTTATCTCTGGTCATGTTATTAGAGCATCCATTATCAATTACCCAGTAGTCTTCATCCTATCTTGCATGAAAAGTGGTAACCAAAGTACCTTCCATCCTATTCCTCTTATTCTCCAAAGCCTTCTTGCTTGCACATTTTCTAGAGTTAGCAGATATAGATTTACTTTCCAAAGCTAAGAATAAGCATTCACTATCATCAACCTCATTTTCATATTCATCATCATATATTTTGGCTTCTTCTTTAACATAATACAGCTTCTTTTATTTCTTATCTTTCCTATCCTTATCTTTATAATCCTTGTTCTTCTTATGTACATCTCTATTCGGACATCTTGAAGCATAATGACCAATATTACCACAACTGAAACATTTATAGGGCAACATACCTTTATACTTTCTGGTACCTTTCTTCAACTTCCTGGTGAATTTCGCTTCCAACTCATCTAAACCATCACTCTCTGAATCATCATCAATATTCATTGCCTTAAATTTTGTCTTTGTCTTTACTTCTTTCCTATCTTCTTTCTTGAACTTTATCATCTCAAATTCTTGCAAAGTGTCGAACAACTATTCTTTAGTATACATTGTAGGATCATACATCTCTTCAATAACTGAGAACTTATCACTGTAGCAATCTGGTAGGGTGATCAAGATCTTCTCAATAATCTGTCATCTTTCCCCCTTGATTCTTAACTTCATTTTTTTTCATCTTAACCCTCTAGAAATAGCTTGTAAACTCTTCACCTTCTTTGTCAATTTTACTCTTTCATTTCCTTCATATAGTTCTTCCAACTTCTTCCAGACATCATAAGCAGTATCTAAAGAAATAACCTTAGCTCACTCAGTTTTAGATAAAGCACTATAAATAGCATACCTCGCTTTCTCATTCTCCTCATAAGCAGAAACCTCATCTGCAAAAGTAGGACCATTCTCTAGAGGAGTATACTTCATCTCAATAGCCTTCTAGGTCATGTAACCAAGAGAAACAATATATCCTCTCAGATCTACACTTTCCAATCATTGTAATCAGATCCATCGAACATAGGGATCACCAACTTGTGCACCATCAGATCTTCCTTAAGTGGTTAAGCTCTACACCAAGGAACCAAAGCTCTGATACCAATTGTTAAACATGCATAGACAATTGAGAGGGGGGAGTGAATTAGTTGTCACAAAATTAAAACTTAAAACTTTAACACTTATCAATTCCACAACCACACTATTTTGTTATTAAATATGAGCATGAAACACAAATAACAGAAAGTAAATCAACACAATAAACACTATATTTTTACATGGAAAACCCAATGAGGGAAAAACCATGGTGATGGTTAACTCACAGTATAAAGAGATTATAAAACTAAATACAAAGGCTCACTGCCAAGGGCTCGCTTGCTAGAAGAGGATTCACTATCCAAATATAAAGGCTCACTTTCTATAGAAAGGACTCACTGTCTAGCAAGGAGGCTCACTACCTATAGATACAAAAGAGAACAAAAGATCCACCACAACAATTAACACACATCCACAACCTTGAATAAAGGATTGCATAAACCTTTAGCTCACTACCTTCAGGAATCCAACACAATGAAGAACTGCTACCTCAACACACTTTCACACACTTCTGCTCTTATAATTTGTGGCTTACTTCATCACTTTGCATCACATTGTCATGTAACTCTTCACAATTTGACTTGCATTTATACCATCTTCAACCTTAGAACCTTTCTCCATGGTCAGCCATAAAAACTTTATTTCATAAATTTAAATTAGGTCGACAGCTCAACATTCCCACAATGGAAAGGAATGAGAGTGGACCAATAAAACATTTAACCATGACCAAAAATAAAATGTCTTGGATCAACCACATGCTTCCTTAATTAAATTTTATTCTTCAAATTAAGTGTAAACACCAGGTCGGCCAAACCTAATGAAAACACAAATAAACATTGATGTACATGCTTCTCAACAATAAGATGATGCACGAATGCCACAACACGCTTCATTATGCATGAGAATACATCTCACAATCCTCTAGATACTGTAGAAGAGGGGGATTCGCTACTCACGAGTTATCTTCATTCAGAGAGCCTCACGGGTCGAACTACCCTAACCTACCTCAAGAACAATAGTGAGAGTTTTAGAATAAAAAAGAGTAGGTCACAAAGATTCTCCAGACAAACTAACGAGCTCTTGGCCAAAGGACGTCAGCGTAGGAAGCGAACGACAACATGATGTGTTGGCATCTTAGAGGCACGCCCATCAAAATATAGTTTACATTGACAGTTTTGAGCCTGACATGTACTTGCTCAATTCCAACCTCTCTTTTATGCTATATATGGGAGCTTCTATGTATGTTTCCAATGAATATGTGTATATTCAATATAGTCAATTGATGAGTGAACTTAATAAGAAGAAAGCTATTTTTGTTCTCTATCTTTTTATCCACCCTTCATATTTTATATGTGCATTTTCTTGTTGATTGTTGCATAGTGAGCTATTAAGATCTACTATGGTAGTGAATATAGCTTGTATCTATCCAACAAGAGACTTTATTTTTATCTAATTTAATTTCTACAAACTTCCATCTATTTTTACCCCCACAATACAGACAAATTCAGGCTTAGCTAGTAGATAGATAAGGAATAGCCCTACATAATCCTAGAGATTTTCTTGTAGGGATCACCCTCTTTGTTGACCTATATTGTTTCCCAAAAATATTTCTATGCTCCTTGATCATGTGTTGCACATTGGCACCTAAAATAAGCCTTTAGACCCAGTATCAACAATAATGAAAGTCACATGGCCGATTAACGTCACAGCTGATATCAAGCAGAATACAAGTGATATGTCATAAAGGTGAGTATTTTTTTTAGCTAACAGGTGTCATGTTTTGCAAGTTGAATACAAATGAAAATAAAATCTTTGTATAAATCATCATGATATTGATAAGTTTAAGGGGAAAGTTAGCACTTTTAGGCATGCAAAAGGCACAACTCAAACATTTAAGCATGTGGTGAACTTCAAGGTGGAACTGCTAATTGTAAAAAACTCTTTATGGATTCTACGTCTATTTATTAAGGATATCGACAAATTGGTTTTAATCCATTCTACATTCACTATTACTGAAAGGTGGTAATGTCTACAAAGAATTTAAACTGTAGGCAAAGGTGCTTGGTGAGGTATTCCTTAATAGTAGGCTACTTTTTCTGAAGAGTTCGAAGGCTACAATTCATCAAATCTTTGAGCATTGTATTTCCTCAAAATTGTGTACAAGTTGCAAGTGCTCTACATTTCTTTTGGTTATGTTTCTTTAGGGGTAAGTAGTAAATGGTATCTATTCTATATTTTGAAGAATATTTACTTGTCTTCATAGCAGTCTGGGTAAACAAATAGGGGTGTTGTTGGTTAGTTTCTCTTTGAACAACTATTTTGTTAGGCAGTGTTTATGAGAAGAACAGTGTGCCTCTCTGTTAGGCAATGTTTTTGTGAAGAACATCGTGTTAGCTTGTTTTTGTAAGTATCTTCTTCAAGCTTCCAGAAAACTTCCATTTCCTTTTTCTTCTCATGGAATACACTCCCATAAATTATAGAGCTCCATTTCCAATATTGCCATGGGAATTGCCATTTTCTAGAGGTCTGGAAAAAGAACAGTTATCACATGTTTTTAAGGTAGAATGTTCATCAGTACTGAAATGTGTGAAAACCATATTAGGGGATGAAATATTGTACCCCACAACCCAACGGATAATCTTCCCTTTGACCTTGGTGTCTATTTTTGTCTCTAACATCATGGATTTAAATCCAAATCTTCAGGATATGCAGCAAATTGGGAATACAGTCATTAAAGAGGTGTTTCTGTAGAATAATACCTTACTCACAAGCATTCAAAAGTATGATTTTTGGTAGGGGGATGCATATGTTGGAGGAATATTTCCTAGGCATTATCTGCATCACAAAGTTTATTACACTAACATTTATAGTGTCATGAAATTGTATTTTTTATTCAATTCCTCTAGCTATATGTACAAGGAGTTAAGCTGACATCATTTTGAGTTGGGAGATGACATGGAGAGAAAATTCAAGAACAAATACCTTGTAGTGTATTTTCTTATAATACACCATTTCCACCAAGTAGCTCATGTCAGGCCTTCACTTGCACCACCAAATGACTCCCAAAATCAACAACTCCAGCAGGTTGCAACAGCAAAGTCACAAGCAGTTCTAGTGTGTCAAAATGTTCAACTAGATAGGCCTCTTCCTCAACCGCTTCTTCCAGACATGAATATAACAACAAACTCTCAAACAACTCCTTTAAATTGGATTATGCAAAAAGAAGGGAAGGAGGAAAGTTCCTCAATAGGAAATTCTTGAAAATCATCGACAAGTTGGTGAAGTTTTTTGGTGTTTTTGGTAACACAGGCATATGTTTGTAATAACTATTAGTATATGTCAAAGTATTCTAGTGCCAGTAGCAATGTCAACTAAAATGTCATATATGGAGTTGAAATTTTGACATTTTGATAAACTATTTTTAAGATACATATGACATTTTGATATCACTATAAGTGTTATCTAGATTGGATGGAGATGCAAGTGGAACCTTTTTCCATGCCTGTATAAAATTATTGATATTCTCAATGTAATCTCTTCTATTATATAATATATAAAGTTGGCTTAATACCTTTTATTAAAAAAAACACAATAATGCAAGTGATTCTAATTCAATTGATTGCCTAATAGAATAGTTTCTTAATCAGTGGACATTACAAGATTGAAGAACTTATAATTGATAGAAGATGACTCGAGAAGATACACAATTACAAAACACAAAATATTCATTTTCTCTAGCCTACAAAATCTTCATTACAATTTGGCATGTAAAAAGAAGTTTTATTTGTTACTTATAATCATTTATCATACTTTTTTTTCTAATCATTGATGTAGAGCTAGGAGGATTCAACAACACATCTCACAAACCTTCAACAATAATTTAAAGCAATCTTTGTATAAAACATGCTATTAGGCATTTCTATATCACATTGGAAACATAACTATGGCAGCTCACAATTTAATGCAACGAATAGTCATTAATAACTATCAAAGCTCACAATTTAATGCAATGAATAGTAATTAATACTATCAAGGCACTATGGAGAAAGGTACTTTGTGTTATCATGGAGTATATCACCCTGGACGGGAGATTTACTAGAGTGTATAGGCATCATTTCGCCATTCTTAACCACTTCCACCATAAGGTACGAATTTCTTTGCCACACTACTTGTTATGTTTGTTGAGTAATAGCCTTGAGGACCATAGGAAAAACCCCAGGAGATACCCCATTCTTCATCCTGGTCTTATTAGGTTAATTTTTGAACACTATCAAAGCATGCCGGCTTTATCTAAACCTATCGCCTCTTCGGAGTACGAGGACTCTAATATCGATAGTGGTGGTTTGGAGACTCAGCCAAACAAGGATAGAATTGTAGAAACCCACTCGTCCTCTGAGATGTCTGGTAAGGAAAAAAAGTCTAAAAAACCCCAGCCTACTAAAGCTAACCCTGAGGCCCTTCCCGACTGCTCAGCCCCCTTAAAGAATCTTGTTCTTAAGGGTTCCCCTGCCAACAAACTGGTTTCCTATTCAATGGATTCCATAGAAGATAAAGTCGAGAACCCTGAAGCCAGTAGAAATTTTGTGCCCTCCCCTCCTGCCTCTTTCAGATTCGAAGGTACCAAATTCCTTTGCTCCCACAACCCGCGAGATGTTAATCTCATATTAGATCGGGGTCAGAATGGTGACATTCTAGCCTCTGCTAGAAATGGCATCTGTGACATTTCCAAGGTCTTAAAGTGGGCCTATCAAGAAATTAATGAGCTCAATCAAAGAAACAGGGAACTATACAGTAAGTCAAAGGAGCTAGAGCTGAAGCTAGCCACCCTCACCAAAGAAGAAGGGTAACTAAATAAGAGCAGCATTGGTAAGAAAGGAGGTGATATTGAGGAAAAATACAAGTCTATGGAAGAGGAAATGGTTAAAATTAAAAATAATTTGAAAAAAGTCATGGAACAAAATCATAAAATGGCTAGGCACAATGCCATTATTATCAATGCTATGTCTAAAAAGCTAGAAAAAACACAACAGGGTTCGCTGGTCGTAGACTTGGAAGAGAACAAGGAAAGAAAGAATGAGGACCAAGGCATCTCTAAAAGGACCTGGGCCAATCTTAAAATGAAAGCACCTCCCACAACACATATGGTTCAGATCTTAAAGAGGGGATTTCAGGACATGAATGAGCTGGAAGCCGAGACTGCTGATCTTTCAAAAACTCAAATTTATCTATTGTTGTCTTTCTGTCTAGTTTTTTCATTCTGTGGCCTTCGCTGGCCTTTTTGTTGGCTACAGGTGTTTACTACTTTTATTTTTACAGCCTTTCTAACTGTGATGTCTCTTTTGGCTCTTTCTTTATTTTGTAATCTTTGTGGTTTTGGGTCCCTGTAAAACCTATTTTTTCCTCTTTCAAAAACTTCCACAAAATAAATAATGAATCCAATCTCTCCAGTGAGATTGAATAAAACATAGTTATATATATTTCCTCTCATTTTTTTGAAGATCCAACGGTGGAAAATAAATTTATTGCATTTTTCCCAAAACTGCAAACCCTAGGTAGGGTTCAGACCTGCCCTCACAAAAATGGTCATAACTTATTCAAATCTTAATGAAATTTGATGAGACTTGAATAAAATGAAAGTAGATTCACATGGAAAAAAAATCCAATTGGTTTTAGATCCAAAATATAGACTTTACAATCCATACCATCACATTTTTCAGACTGTAAATTCTGCACAATATTGTTAGAATAGGGAAGTCTCACCAAAATAGTCATATCTTCCACAAAACTCAATAAAATTCAATGAGACAAAAATAATTGGAAACTAGAAACAGAGATCTGTCCATCCATATATGATACTCCATTATTTGTATCCATACCAGGCCATACAAAACACAACTTCAGCCTAGAAACAATGTAAAAATCAGAAAATGCACACAAAATTTGAGGTTGTCATTCATCAAACTTCAAAAATAGTGTCTCCAACCCCCAATTCAAGTTTTGGAGGATGTATTTATACATTTCCAACCAAAATAAACTATTTTCAACCACCTTTTGATTAGTTTGTTGACAAAACACCTTAATGACACTTCATCTACCTAATTTTGCACTTTTGACAATTTTTACAATATGGAACAACTTTAGACATTATTTGACAAATGACTTAAAATATGACTTCCTAAGACTTAAAAACCTCTAAATGTCTCGTATGGACCAGAAAGTGAGAATGTCACAAAAAATGCCTAAATGACTACTTCTACTCTAATTATTGAGGAATTACATAATGCGATAAAGTAATAGAAAGTGATAGAAATGAAAATAAAGCAAGGTAAATGATAAAGAGGAGAAAGAAAGGAAAGAAGGTGCTCACAGTCGTGCAAGTGATGAAGCCTCCCATATGTGAATGTCTTCAATACTTGCAAGTGTGATATCTAGAGAAAATGTTGGGGCTGTATAGGGGTTTGACTCAGTCAAACCCCCGTTTTGGTGTTCCCACCTCCACATACAGCCAAGAAGATAGAGAGAAAGAGTAACAAAGCTTGTGGTGAAAGAAAAACCCGCTCAAGACTAGAACCCGCACCACCAAGTGTGAGTGATAAAAGTAAACCCCACTAGAGGAGGAGAACCCATATTACAAAAGAGGTGATAAAGGAAATCCCCGCTCAAGGAGGAGAACCTATATCATGAAGTAAGAATGTAAGAGAAGGAGATGTGAAGTCCCAAGATGTTCGCAAGCATGCAATAAGGGAAATGAAGTTGTAAGAAGAGAAGCTAAGAGAGCTTGAAGCTGCTATAACAAGCTATGTTGAGCTACGCAAGCAAGGGAAAGATGGAAGAAGGTTGGAGCCAAAGCAAGAGACAAGCTAGAAGTGGAAGAGTGGAGCTAGAAGAAGTTGGAAGAAATTAGAAGATGCAAATGGAGTGAAAAGACTGCTTTTTAGGAGAGAAAAGAAGCTTCTTTAGTCATTACAAGGCGTCCTTAGTTGTTACCACCAATAAAAGGAGGAGACAAGAGGAAAACATGCTCAAAGATAGTTGTTTGAGCATTTAAATGTCACAGGATGCTAGCACGGTGCACAGACATCCATGTGGCACGCTAGTGTCTGGACACGTCATGCTACAAAACGACGAGAACAAGAAAATCCCAAAGTTCAATGTAAAGCTAATGCACAAAGGGTAGCTACTAAAAAGGGGTGTCGGAGCATCCTAAGAAGGCTGATGCAGGGGCTAAAATGAGCCTATAAAAATGCTAAGGGAGTGGATACTAAAGAAAATGCAACTTAATGTATGTGAAATTGTGAAGGGTGCAATTTTACTCCTATACAAATACATCTGCAACAAGTGCAACAAACTTCAAACACTGAACACCTTCCACCAGTCCATCGAGACTGTGCAAACACACATAACAACACTGAAACAAGACTTTTGGACCACCAAACCTCAAGTTTCTTTGCTAGAACCCAAAAAACACATTCACAAGACATATTCAGGATCCACAAGATCTAAAACAACACAGCGAAGGACTGCGGAGAAAAAACATTTCTCCCAGTCCACAGAAGACCAACTCTACTAGAACAATTCACACACCGGTGAACATAACTTCCACATACCATCAATCTAGAAGCTAAACTTAGGATATATCACCACTAGACCATCATTATCGAACCTTCAAATCTACACAAGCATAGGACCAACACAGGATAAATACGGAGCACATACCAGAGCACATTCTAAACACACTCAACATTTTGACTTCTCTTCTTTATTAATTTTCTTAAAAGCACTTGGAAACACACCAATTCAACACATTTGCAATGACATAAAGATAGCTCAATGTACTCACAACATCTCAGCAGCATCTCAACTATACATGTACAATCTGCAACATATTGAATTGTGTTGGCATCAATGACAACATTAATGACAACACCAACAAACTAGCTCATACTTGCAACATAGATGTCTTCATATACTAAGAGAATCAACCACTATGTTGTCTTTTCCCTTTATATACTCAATTTCAAAGCCATACTCACTAAGGAATTCCAACCACCTTTTCTACCATGCATTAAGGTTTGTTTGGGTAAATATGTATCTCAATCCTATGTGGTTTGTCTTGAGTTCAAATGGCTTTCCCAAAATGTAATGCCTCCACATCTGTAAGGCATGAACTATTGTGGGAAATTCTAGATCATGAGGTGCATAGTTCACTTCGTGTTGCTTGAGCTTCCTTAATTCATATGCTACCACTTGTCTGTCTTGCATTGAGGCATCTGCGATTACTGTGAATCTCTTATTAGGATCAGCGATGGTCAGCACTAGTTCCGTCATGAGCCTCTCCTTTAGGAGTTGGAATGCCTACTCACATTTCTCAGTCCATTCAAACCACATTCCCTTCCTTTGGAGTGAGGTAATAGGAGATGCAATTTGGGAGAACCCTTGCAAAAACTTCCTATAGTATCCCACAAGGCCCATGAAGCTACAAACTTCTAACATATTCTGAGACACTGGCCATTCCACAATCACCTTGATCTTCTCAAGGTCTACGAAAACTCCTTTAATAGCTAAAATGATATGGCCTAGATAGTGCACCCTATCTTAATAGAATGAACACTTGGACAACTTCCCAAAGAGTTTCCTTTCTCTCAGTCATTGAAAAAATATCCTCAAATGTCTATCATGCTCTTTGACAATCTTTGAGTAGACTAGAGTTTTTTCAATGAAGATTAGAACAAATTCATCCAAGCAGTCTCTAAATACACTATTCATGAGGTTCATAAAGGTTGTTGGTGCATTATTCAAACCGAAAGGTATCACTATGAACTCGTAATCTCCATATCAAGTTCTAAATGCAGTCTTTGAAATATCTTCTTCCTTAATTCTCAAGTGATGGTACCCTAGCTTGAGATCAATTTTGGAGAACATCATTGCTCCTTTCATTTGGTCAAACAACTCATCAATCCTTAGGAGTGGATAGTGGTTCTTGATGGTCACCTTGTTCAACATTCAATAATCTATACACAAATGCAAAGTTCCATCCTTCTTTTTCACAAAGATAATTGGTGCTCCCCAAGGAGACACACTGGATCTTATAATCCCTTTGTCCAGAAATTCTATTAACTATGCCTTCAACTCATGGATTTCTATGGTGGTCATCCAATAGGATTCCTTGGATTGAGGCTCAGCTCCTGGAACAAGGTTGATAGAAAAGTTGAATTCTCTCTTTGGAGGTAACTCTGTACGCTCATCAAGGAATACATCTTGGAATTCCTTGAGAATAGGATAATCATCAAAATATGGTTCCTTGTTGTCATGATTACTAGCATGCACTGCATAAATTGCACATCCCTTTCGATGAGCCTTCTTGAGCAGCATTGCAGAAATCTATCTAAGCTCTAAGGGTCTCTGCATTCCACAAACCTCGACTTGGTTTCCATAATCATCCAGATAGTTGACCACCTTATCCTCATAGTTTAATATATCCTTATTCTTAGTTAACCATTTTATTCCCAAAATTTCATCATATGAGCCTAAAGGTGCCACACACAAGTTCACTTGAGTTTGAAAGGTTGGAAGCTCTAACTCACTACAAAAGAGATAGGTATCTACCCTCCACTCTACTGATTACCATATTGGACTGTCCATAAATTTTCCATGTATCTAAGTCTAATGGGTATCTTGGATATTATTCTAGGATCTATAAAACATTTAGTAGCTCCAAAATCAATTAATATAGATATAGATCAGCCATAGAACTTACCCATCAACTAAATTAGTGAAGCCTGATACCTTGAATGTCTGTTATCCACTACAACATGGATCTGGTGATGTTGAGTCTATTGGTAGCTTCCTTCCTTCCACGACTTTGATTGTTGAGAATAATTCGAGGCATAATGATCACCTCCACAAGTATAAAATCCATCATGAGGCCCTTTGCAACCTCTTGGCTTGTCCTCTCTAAAGCCCTTCTGCTTATGGTTATCTTTACCCTTGATTTTTTTTCCTTCTTGTTCTTTCCACCATTACCATCTTCACCCTTCTCCTGCAACTCACTTCCCCTTTTGAGATTACGGATCTGATGGCTCTTGTATCCTTTATGAAATTTATTTTTCTCGTGCCACGACTTAGAATTTTAGTCGTTGTGTAGATTGGATAACTGTTGTAGTTTGTGTTATTGTTTGGTGGCTTTTAGGAAGACTTCATTCATGGTTTGGGGTTCATGCATATCCACTTTAGCTCCTATGTGGGGTCTGATTCCCATTATAAGTTTCTAGATACTAAACCATTCATCTCCCTGATACTAAGGCACATACTTCAATAGGTTGGTAAAATTTTATGAATACTGAATCACAGTCATATTTCCCTAGGTTAAGTTCTGAAATTTCATCACTTTCTTGTCAAAGAAAAGTTGCGGTAACCATCTCTTGTAGGAAGAGTTCCCAAGTGATCTTAGCATGTTGAATATTTTGTTCTAACTTCTCATTATCCCACCAAGTTGTTGCTTCACCTAGGAGTTGATACATAGCCCATGCCGCCTTAGTTTGTTTAGAAAGGTTACGGAGCCCAAATAATTTTTCCATCTCTATAATCCAATCCTTAGCTCCTACTCTAATACACTTACCACCGAACTTGGGTGGTGCTACTCTTTTGAGATATTTCCAAAGCTCTTCCTCAATTTTTCCTCATGGACCTACCATTTAACCACCGTCTCCTTTATTTCCTTCTGCATTCTTGCGGTCTCGATCCTTGTGTGCCACTGAGAATTCTTTCTCTATGTGATCCATGTGAGACTCTTACTGGTTTAGAAGGTCTAGAATTTGTTTTGACATCCTCTTGTTAGGTCCATTATCGGGACCACTACCACCCACATCTTTCCTGGTAGTCACCATGTTGTCCCACACTTAACCTGCAATGCATTCACATTTATCACATCTCAACACAGGGTTCTATGAATAAACATTCTTATTCTACATCACATAATTTTTCATATCCATTTATCCCTCATTCTTAGAAGACACACGCATTAATACCTAGTAAACACATTTTGGAGTCCTTTGTTTGAACACACCAAAAAAATATTATTTGATTTTATTTATATTAAAGGTGAGTCAATAGATCCTTATTTACAAAAGGCTTCTTATTACATCATTTTGATTTATTGACATAAGAAAGAGGACATTCCTCTAGGTCCTCATCTGAATTTACATCAAACATTACAGAAGAGGATGGTTGAGCATGTAGGCTCTCCTTTTCCTCTTTGGTCAACAAGGGTGCATTGGGTCCACACCCTAGAGGCCAGTCTCGAATTACGGAAAGCTTTTTGATCTTAGGTGCTCTCTTCTTCTCAATCTTCAAGCCTCTCTCTAGCTTGAGTCGAGTAAGGGCCTCAGCTAGAGTTTCATCATCTGTAATTTTTTATTGAACCTCTACCTTGGCATTTTCTTCCTTTATGTCATTCTTACATGAGGTTTTAATAGTTTTCCCTTTCCTTCATCCTACCTTTGACCTTCCCATACCTACATTCAATCCAGGTTTGGTCAATTCTCAGGACAACTAAATTTTGGTCAAGGGTCTATCCCTAGTCAAAATATGGTAGACTCAAAAGGCCTAGAGTTGAACCCTAAGCTCTGATACCAAATGTAATAATCCATCCTAAATTATTACTTAATTAACATTATTGTAAATGACACATGAATATATTTCAAATTAAAAAGACGTAACTAGTGGCTAAATTTAATCATAGCTACACACGTCCATTTAAAATGAGTTAATGATTCATATATTCACTTCAAAAGTCAAATTACAATATCAGGTTTGACTTGTCTCCTAAGGGCACGATGTAATGACCCTCCACTTGTGTTGTCCTTGAGTTGCTTACCGACCCGCCGTGAAGTCGAGTATTGATTGGTATGTTGTTTGATTAATTGTATTTTGGAGTGTTTAAATTTAAGGGGCATTTGAATAAGGGATTGTTTGTGAGTTCATTGTTGGTTACAATAGTTGAATGGTTTTGTTTAATTGGTTAATTAATTAAAAATGGGTACTAAATAATTTAAATAAATTAAACTTGAATATTATAATAAATATTTGCTTATTATTAGAGGTTATAATAATATAAGAATAAACAAATTATTCAAAATATAATTTTAATGTGAAGATAAAATTAATAAAGAGATGGATAACCGAAGTGGGTAAGGAAGTACTTGATGGTTACACTCTTAGTGGAGAAAAATATGGGAAGTTACACTCTTAGTGGAGCATTCATTTCGGGAAAATGAGGGTGATCATGCAAAAAAAAAAAAAAGATCCTTTGTAACCGAAAGTCTACGATTTTCTTTTGAATGCGTGATTAACTCATAGTTTGGGGGAGATGGAGTGTAATTTGAATCTGGTTCCTTTTTATTAGAAATAACGAGCAGATTGAGCGGAGGTAGCAGGCCGAGGTTTCATCTTGAATGGTGATTGAAGATGGCAGAGGGGTCAGCAAGCTTTCCATTGCACGAAACAATGGAAGTGAAAGATATCAAGAGAGCATTTTTGGAGTTTAGTTCTCGACTTGCATTTCCTTCTTTCTGCTATCATACAAGCTAATTGTTGATTTCAGGTATGTTTAAACAATTACCACATCTGTTCAAATTCATACATCCCTTATGCTTAGTGAAATGATGTCGATCTCAATTTTTATGGGTATCTAAATTGATTGCTAGTTCTACTGTACACACCAAATTCCTTTCGAGGCATTCTGCCAAACATGTGATTCCTCTTTTTATATGCATGCCTAGCAGAGCAATAGCAAATACAACGTATATTGAAATTCATATATCCTCTCTACTTAGGTAGATTTCTATACTCTATACCAGAACTCCTAAGGGTGCAAGCTATGTGGTGAAGGTTGTTGAGTCTAGTTGCATTCTTTTGGAAGATTCTATAACCATTTCAAAAAAATCCATTTTGTGCATATTGTGCAATCATCTCATGAAAACACTCTTCTTTGAGGAAGGTTGTAATATGAATTACTTTCCTTATTTCTACTTCTGTATTGTTTCTTATGTGAATCTAATATAGTGGATCATACCAAGTCATCCTTCGCTAATTTACAAGATCCCCTTCAACTAGTAGATTTAAATCCTTTTTGAAATGCTATTATTTGTAGCTGCGCCACTAGCTTGCTGCTCTGTAAAGAATAGGTTACGAGTTTTTCTCTATAATTGTCTTGGCATGAACGGTAGGCCATTTGTTTGCCATCTAGCTAATGCGTCCCTATTTTGTGGGTGAGTATATCTCTTTCCTAAACTTAGTGAATCAGACCTAAGAATAGGTCATTTTGTGTATAAAGATTACCAACAATGTTTCTGAGGCTACAACCTTGTGAGGCATTCTATCAAATGTTTGAATAGCAGAATGCTAACATAGTTATCCGGTGACTAGCACCTCTATGTGAAGAGATTTGATCTGTGCTACTCCTTATTCTTCTGGTATGAGAACATAACCCCTTAAATTTTTACTGGCCGATAAATTTTTTCCTCTACTTTTCTCCTGTAGCATTAAGTAAAATTCTTGAATCTGGATATACCTTGTTGCTATCTTTCACCATGCCAAATCTTCTTTTATGCCCTTGAATCCTTGCACCACAGTTCAAGCAATCTCGCCTTGTAGGATGTTCCACGTTTTGAATTCGATTAATCCTTGGGATGATAATTGAGGCCTTTCCCTTCAAATGCTTTTAGTATACATCTCAGTGTTGTCGATTGTGGCCTTAGGTATATTTTGATGGCTTATTATATTCATGCTTCTTAGATGATATAAGATCAATTTCTTATAGAAGAATTAGATTTAATCTTATTTTGATTATTGAGGATATTAATTAAAATAAATGACAGGAAATAGAATGTTGTAGGGGTTTAAATCACCTCTCTGACCTATCTAGTTGCGGCATCTGAACATTATAGGAAGTTTAAAGGTTTGAATAAACTCTCTGATCTGTTGTCAACTAGTCTCATCCACAGGACATGAACTTAATAGGGAGTCTAAAGGTTTAAATAACATGTTAGATTCTACTGGCAATCTATCGTAGTTGTAGCACTTGAAAATAATGATAAAATGCATGTAGATGGTGATATTTCCAAATTTCCAATATTCATTTTCTAATATACTTGACAACCTGTCACTGTACGACGTTTAGAGTTGAGGCAGTGTATAGAATTAAGTAGCCTCCTTGAAACCTTTGGTAGCCCATCACAACTGCAACTTTTAGACTTGCAAACGCGTAGTAAATTAGATAGTCTCTTTCTGATTCAATTCGCAACCTGCCCCATCTCTTGTACTTGAAAATAGAATGTTGTAGAAGTTTAAATAATCTCCTGAAACCATTGTCAGCCTGTCTTGGCTGTAGCACTTGAACAATTTTAGGAAGATGGTCATGGTTGAAACTTTCTCTTGAAACAATGTCTTCATGATGTTTACAAGATTTTCTGAGAAGATGTCAAACTTGATATAGGTTATAGTTTAATCCGTTAAGTACATTCATTATAGGCTTGCGTCAAGGTTGTTGACGGGTTAAAATGGAAGTTAAATTCCATAGATCATCTTTAAATAAGATTATAGTAGATTTTCTTTAATTTCAAGACTGCTCTTAGTAGAAAAGAATAGTAGGGATTCCATAAGAAAAGTTGTATATTGGATTATATAGTTCAGCCAAGATAAGCATGGAAGACATTTGTTCTAAGTTGATCAATCTCTCAATTTTGAGTTGAAAATACCCTTATGTCTTACGAGAGTTATAGGTGTTGTGGCTTGACTAAACCGTTTTTATAGAAATGCTTATCCTGGTGAGGTTTCTATTGTTATGGCATGAAAATTCAATTTAGTTAATCAAGTTTCTTATAATCATTTAGTTATCATTGAGTAGATCCACTGATTCATCCTTTGCCTATAGCAAATCATTCTCCGTAGTGGTGATGAAGGGTATAGTATGACTGCAATTGTTGGATAAAGTACTTCACTTGAAATAGTTTGTATTAAAGGTATTGTGAGTTGCTTAAAAAGAAGAAGTAAATTTCATGTTGTTGTGATCACTTGTTTTGTTGGTTGACATTGTTGTTGGCTGTTGTGGTAAATTTTGGGTTTTGCGATGGTTATGAGATACTGTTTGTGGGAGGAATTCCATTTAAGTCAATTGGCCCTTGGGAAGATTTTGGTTTTGTGAGTTGTTTATGTTGGTATTTGCTTGAGTGAGATTTTGTGGTGATGACTTCACTTGTTGATTTGTAAATTGCGGATGGTCTATAATCTTTTGAGATCTTGATGTTGTTGCCATGAGTAAACTAATGTGTTAGTGATTAAGTCTTCCACAAGATAGAGGGGATATGTTTTTTATTTTATATTTTTGCAAGGGTTGGTATGGGGGCCGATGACCTAGGAGGATTGCCTTGGGTAACCCATATCAAGCCCAGTGTATTTAATGAGTTTAATGTTGTTTCACCTGAAAGTAGGTGGTTTTATGATTCTGTCTAGTACTTTGATGATGGTTGATCTTGCACTTGGATTGTTTTTATGTGCCTTGTGTATTGCCCGTCGTAAACCCGGAGAACACACACAATACTTAATAATTTTTTTTTAAAACAATTAAATTAAACATGCAATAACATTAAACCATAACCACATAGTATATTACATAGCATTAACACAATTAGTTCTCTGGGGCACGCAAGGTTACATCGCAACAACTAAACATAAATAAAGATAAAGATTACAACATAACCATTAATTTTATAATAACCATAAACAATGATACATCCAATAACCGTGATGCGAGGACAATAAACATCACATAATACATCCATGACAAATCTCGTAATAGAGTTACGAATGAGCCTAACTATTACATCATCGTTATAATATTACATTACAATTCTTTTGATAAATGAATTACATTGAACTTCCCAACATGGGGATTGATACAAGAATAATGAAATATGAAATACAAGATGAATGCTGGTACAACTCCAACTGGAAATGCTGAGAAGACAAGATGCTGATGGGGAACCCAACGGGTGTGGAGCACATTCCACCCAACCATGTGAATTACAAGTAACTCACCCCCCGTGCTCAGAGGTGACGAGGAAGTGAACCCGACCATGAATGTCAAACCGACTCAACCACATTATGATACAAATCAAGTACAACTCAAAGCATACGATGAACAACCAATAACGTTCACAGATCACATGACAAGTTAAAACCAAGAAACTCATCACAATAACATGAAGTACTATCAATTACAATCATTAAACAAATTCACAAGAATTCAAAGAAACATCATAAAGAGATAACATCCAGAGGCAACAACACAAAGCAACAAGGGTGTCAAGTAGGGAGGGTCATCACATAACTCTCATGGGATCCCCTGGCTCTTCCTCCAACTGAGGCGCCGGCACCCACCTATGGATTCCCTAGCCCTAAAATCAGAACAACATAAAAATAACAATATCCAGAGGCGACAAGAACAAGAACAAGGATGTCTAGAGGAGAGTGTCATCGCATAGCTCTCATGGGATCCCCTGGCACTTCCTCCAACTGAGGTGCCGGCACCCATCTATGGATCACCTGGCCCTTCCTCCTACTGAGGCGCCGACACCATAGGGTAGCTAATGCGGAGCCGATAATCTCTCATGAAGACGAGACTATGACTTTGCCGACCACGGCCTACTCAGTCTATCACTAGTCTACGATAGCCCTAATGCATAGACGAGGAATCCAGTTTTTTACTACCCATCCCCCTAAATTCTATTTTTAGGTTATCACTTGTTTAACTACTCTTACGTGGGTTCCCCTGGCACTTCCTCTTACCCGAGGCGCCGGCGCCCACAAAGAGCCACTCTCCCTATGATCCTTAACATATCTCCAGAACAGGCAAGGGTTGAACTAACATTAATAAAGCATGAAACAATCTAAACACACGAGGCATTAACCCTCTCGCGATTACTCAAGTCAAAAGTCTTACCAAATTGTTCAACCCTTCCAACATAAAACCAATAACGCTCAAAAGCATAAACAAGAGGAGAATAACACTCTAAAACAACAAGCCTCCGGAACAAGGTTTTCACAATTTGACAACAGGGTTCCCACATTACGAGTAAAGTTTTCAATCATTTAAATGGAAAATAATGACAAGACCACACGATTTCATAGTTTAAGGAAAAACGATTCACTCAATTGCATAAACACTTCAATTGAATCGATATAAAGAACACAACAAATTTATAATCCTTCACAAAAAAAAAAAAAAAATTCTCTAAGGCCGATACATTAATTCCACCCATTTGCAAATAAGGATGAAAAAGATTCTCATTATCAAATAAAATAAAATACAACTGACTCAATTTAATACCAAAATGGAGCTAATTTACTGTTTATATTATTTGTTCAATATAACAATCGATAAACATAATATCCTCTTAGTATATAAATCTATATATATAAACATTATTTAACATTTTAAAACAAGTATAAAAAAAATTACATTTTTAAAATATAATAAATAATATTAAATAAATAATTATAAAAAAAAAAAATATATATATAAATAAAAAAAATATTTAAACATAACATATATATATATATATATATATATATATATATATATATATATATATATATTATATATAAAACCACAAAAAAAAAAAAAACAATAAACAAGATTCGGTCGAGGGACAGGACGGCCGTTTGGTATTGCGCACAAGAATCATTATGATGCTGCGGGCAGCAGTCATGACTGCTGTGTGCAGTTCATATACTGCGCCATTGGTATGGGAGGGGTACGGCCGTAGCCGTCCCTCCTACCACCATTCAAAACTAAATTTTTTAAATTAAAATTTTCTTTTATAAATTTTCCTTTATAAAAAAGTAAAGTTTCAAAAAAAACGTCCTTTGCAGGCACGGGTGCCGATGCCAGTCGGCCATACCTTCTTTTTCAACACAGATTTTTTATATATAAGATTAGTAATATATATAGATAAATATATATATATATATATATATATATATATATATATATATATATTTTAAACAACTACTATTTTCTCGTGTAAATACGTAAAATTTACACATTTAAGATAAAGAATATTTCAAACCCAATAATATAATTGATTGACCTTTTTCCAACAAAATACTACAGAGAAATAGGGTATATTGAAATGGAATTTGACAGACATTCCTTCTGTTTGTTTGCACCAGAAATGATTTTAGATTTCAAAAGAATTTTCATATAAGGAGACCTACTTATTTATATATTTTCTTTTCACAACTAAATCATAAAAATCTAATTCTCTGAAAACATTTCTTTTACATACAAAAATTGATTGAATTCACATTTCTATTCTTTACAGATTCAATACAATCAAGAAGAAAGAGAGAGGGTGGAACCTATAGTCCTACGCTCTCGAGAACCTGATGAAGCTAGCTTGATCCCGATGCCTTCTACGAAGTGCTTCTCGTTCTCCTCCAAAATCTCCTCTCCAAGATTTCGTGCTCGAACTCAATTCCGTTTCTTTGTTCAGAAGTCTCCAGAAAAAATACCAACAAAAGATCGCCAAACCCTTTCTAAAACTCCTTCAAAATATAGCATAAGATTCAAAATGCATAACCCAAGACTTGTGCAACTTCTCAATCCCTCATCTTCTGTGTGTGAAAACTTACCTAACTTCATAATTAAATAAAATATAATATCCCTCTCCTCTCAAAGACTCTAAAAATCACAAATAAAAGAAAATCATTCTTTAAAAGCCAGCTTTTTACTCATAACTCCATTCTTATTGGCTCACCCAATCTTTTTATTCTTTTATTTGTTTTATTGTTTTAATTTCTATTTTTGCAACTTTTCTTGCACAACACATTACTTATTTAATTTAAATAAATTATTTTAATAATTATCCTCCACCAGATAATTAATTAAAATAATTAAAACACATTTAATATATAATTACCATTTAATTGTAATATGTGATTTTCAAAATAATTAAATCTTTTAAATGTTCGAATATAATTTAAATCTAACATTAAAACAACTAATTACTTCCATCATCAAAATCGATTACACCACAACAAATAACGTACCAACATTAACATAAATAATTTATTTCAATCATTAAGATAAATCATAACTATAAATGCCATCATAAATAAAATAAGACAAAACACATAACACAACACACAATTGACGACAATTACACAATGTAAACAATACCACACAAACGAGACGACCTGACAACATGGAATGGGAGGACTTCATCGTCACCTCAGTATCAACATTTAACCGTTGGGCTATAGGTGCTCGCCCTGTCCTGCCGAAGCAGGTGGAATCGAGACTTGTACCTGCAATCCTGCATACAAACGAAGTTGTGTACATGTGCATACATATATATAAAATCAAAGCATTAAATCAAGTACTGCATTGTGAGAAGGAATCGCAACATAGCAGGGCACTCGCGAACGAGTGATGCCATATTGTCCTTCATCACACCTATTCTAACAATTATAATATAACCAATAAATCAACATTTCTAACTAACAATCATCTCATAACATATCTAATTAAATCACTGCATCATATCATAATTCTGAAAATCAACTAATATTACCAACCACAATGTCATATGAAATAATCATGTCTACTAATGGAATAACATCATCATCCAAAGTCTAACTAACCAAATCACATACTAACAGTACCATCATAGTCACAAGTAGCAAACGAACGCATAGAAAAAAATATAAACCAAACAATAAGAGGAGGGGTATTACACCTTGAGCCTTGCACTTGAATGTGATTTTGTTACTTTGAATTCTATCATAAGATGGTGTATGCCTTGCTTAATGCAATTTATCATGTGGCTTTATATGTTGTGCATGGGGCTTACCCTGATAGTGTCTTTTGAGTTTTGTTGCTCATAGGGGGAGTGGCTTTCAATGGGGGCCGGGACCTGGAAGAGGTCCCAGGGTAACTCATTGGAAGTTTATTAATCAAGTGAAAACGTTAATATTTAATTAGGGGTTTTGGATAGAATCACACATTAACAAGATATAAGTGAATGCCTCACTCATGGCTCAAGTGCTTGTATGGGCTTGAATGAGTTGAGAAGGCCTGGAATGGCAAGATCGTTATCTTGTCTTTATGAAAGATAATCGATTCCACATTGGAATGCATGTGGGGCCGGGTTTCGTAAGAGGTCACCAGGGTAACCCAAGTTGGGGCCGAGGCCTAGGAAGATTCGCCAGGGTAACCCATGCAATTTGGATGACACTCTTCCTTTAACAACCGTGAACCCCAAAGGACAACAAAAACACTATAATATTTTTTAAATGTAACGCCCACCGTGGTAGAACCCCAAAGGACAACAAAAACACTACAATTTTTTTTTTTTCAAAAAGTGAAACATTGCATACAATGAATATGTACATACATTACATGAAAAACAATTATGCAATTTACAAATTCATTCACGTCCTCTAGGGTACACAGAACGGTCATTACGAATCATAAACTTTTATCAAACAAAAGTGATTAAACAACCAAGATTACACAATGATAACTTACAACTATTAATGATCAAAGAGTGGAAAATAATACATCATTTTACTGCAATACATTTCAATAGCACAACTGTGGAACATATTTCCACAGACACAACACATCATGGGCACACTAATACATTACATAATGCTCCCCTTATAACAACGGAAAGAGTACATCAAGTACAAAATCACCAAAATATACACACTAAACATTCTAACAAAACTATGACAATCTTAACTAGTTTTGCAATAATTTACTTTTTTTTGTTTACTTTTAAGATAATAACAACATAATCCACTACATACGATTATCATCAATAATAGTTTACAATGTTGAGGAAAAAAGACAAGTTTAAAATAATGACTCATAAACCAAACAGTCCTAAGGGCCTGACCTAATTCCTCGGGGGCTCATCACTTGATGGCCTTGCCTACGTATATAATTCGCAGAGGCACCGTAGTTCGACAACTTGAGTTGCTCCAACTCATTCGACTCACTCACATGGGGTATAACCATTAGTTTCCAATAGATGACTCAACTTCCTTCATATTCATAACACCAACACACTAATATACACTAACATTCAATCCTCTACTCAAGGTATCATGTAATCCATACAAATTACGTACTATAAAAGTGGGTACGCAACCCTTTCTAGGGTCCATTACCCCAGACAGTTTACATAGTCGGCTGCCACCCATATAGGTGAAGCCAAGGAGAACAATAGTTAAGGATATCATAGTGAAACGGGGAGCAGGGACTTAAATACTCATACCAATAACCACACTCTTAGTTTTCAACTATTCTTTTGCATCATCTAAAACACAATTAGGATATGAGATTGTAACACATAAACAAGTTCCATACACAATAATACTTAGTTAAAAAGTAACATCACAGATTAGACCACACATTAATAGGGTTTTACAATAATTTTGACTCATCACCACCATAACCTCTCTACCATGCTTTTATACTAGAAAAACGATGTAAAATGGTACTACCTAATCAATATTACAAAGAGTTAAATATGTCTCCATCATAATGCATTGTACTACATATGAATTAAAAACTAGGTCATCTGTATACACATTTTAATTCTACAGAGTCGTTTATTAAGAGTATAATTATGTATCAACACCAATAACCAAATCATTATACATTATTTAGGTCATAGATCCTTACCAGACCAAATCCTATTTAAACGAGTAGTAAGCCTTCCATGATAGGATATAGTTTTTATTTTAATTCAATTATCTTCCAATATAATTTATTTATTTATTTATTTATTTATCTTATTTATTTATATTATTATTATTAATTCAATTATTTACTTAACCTCATATATCTATATATATATTCTTAAAAGTAAATAATAAAAAGAACATTAATAAGATTAATAAATAGCATATACAAATAAATAAATATGCATTAATTATTTTACACTATACTTATTATTAAATTTCCTCTTAATAAGGAAAGGTGGGGGCCACGCATAAAGAGGAGTTTGAATTGAAAATAATTTCTACAAAAACTCCTTGTTTGAATTCTTATTTAATTCAATAGAATCACTTAAGATGGGAATGTATTTCCCTCTTCCTTATCTTAAGGAGTATTATTATAATAAATAGGATATCTATTAAATATTATAGTGCCTTTTCATGGGGTGAATATTAAGGCACTTTATTCCCAACTCCATCCCATCTTAAGGTTCACGTAGAATAAAGATTTCCCCTCCTCAAAGGAAGATCATTGATACTCATGTATTTATGTCTAACGCGTAGCAAGTTAAGGAAAAAGAGAAGGCATAGTTCCTATCTAAAGCGAGAATCATAAATTGCGCGTCTTTCGAAAACGTTGGCCATCCATTAATTTATGCATTGGAGAGAATTTAAGCGGATTTAAGAATATTGAAGTCCATTTTGAATAAAATATGTCTCACCCCAATATCGTTTAATACAAATCTCCATCCCTTGTTTATAGACCGATTGGATGCTTTCAGTATTCAGAGATCTTCCAGATTTCAGTGTTAATGAAAACTATTTGATTAATGAGTTTCCAGTCGAATATATATTAATTCTGTGTTATGAGTAATTTTCTGTTTTATTGGATTTTGATAAAATAGTCTTAGTTCTTAAGCAGCAATTTGATCACATATCGTTTGCTCTTGAGGGCGATTTTGCATTATCTTGACGATGGTTTGGATATGCTTTTGTCTGAGATAGAAGATGGGGGGAAAACCTATGCATAATTCACAGCTTAAGCAATAACAAAGATAGGCGCAGGAGCAGTTGATCAACAATATTTAATATGGTTGCCTATGTTTCAGTCCAAGAAAACATTGAATTCACTTTGGGAGAATAAGATTAAAAGTCAAAACATGATTGCAGAGAGAAGCAAGTCCAGAAAGAACAAACGGTACTTGACTTAATCGCATGGGGAAATTGCATGTCTATCAGTAATGTTTTCTAGCCTACAAAATCACAAAAAGGAAAAAGAGAAACCTAATGAGTTGTCAATCGAATACTCCAACCTCTATTCAATAGTCTATATAATATCAAATAAGTACAGAAATGGATTTGTTTACAGGCTTTAGAAACTTCCAAGAATATGCAATTGGCAGGTGACGCCAAAGGAACAGGGATGTGATTAAAACCTTTACACTTCCTATTATGTTAAGTGTTGCGGCTAAGACAGATTGCAAATGATATCATTTGGGTTTCAGAATTTGTAGTTATAGACTAATAACCCAAAAACACAGAATTATTCTTTGCTCCTTACTGACATTGTGGTTGTTAAGGATACAGGGCCTGAAAATGCGACTAGGGTTAGCTCCAAAGTATACTCAGATGTAGCATACTCATTCAACGATGATGATGAAGAAGAGGCCGTGAGGCAAGAACCCAAGGCCAAGGTAAATGGAGGAAAATCAGGCATCTCAAGAAGGAAAAAGATTGCAGGACATGAACACGATAGATTTCCTGAAAAGGCTTAAGAAAATTTCAAGCAAATGCAAATAGCAGGTGGAAAGTGGACAGCACAGATTGGTTAAAATCTTCAAACTTCCTATGATGTTCAAGTGTTGCGGCTTAGACAGGTTGACCATGGTATCAGGGAAATTATTTAAACCTCTACAATATTTTATTTTCAAGCAGTGCAGATGTGACAGGTTGCCAAAGGAAACAGGAAGGCTAATTACGACTCTACAGTTTTCTATTTTCAAATGTGGTTGTTGTGACAGATTGCCATGAACAAGACATGCGAACTCAAGATTATGCACTGAATGAAGCATACCTGTCTAACTTCCTCCACTCGTGTCTCCATCCTCTCCAAATACCCACACAAAAAAAGTGTAGAATAGGAAAGGCACCTTCCTCTTTGGCAGAGTTCCGCATGGAGATGACATCTCTCAACAATCTGCATGCGTGTATTGTGCAATCGATACTGCAAGAGTAAATGGGCATACTTTGCAGATGTAACTATTTCTGTGCATGCTAGACAAGTGTATGCCAAAATAAGAAAACCCCCGACAATCCCCCCGTATCTTTTTGAAGCCCAGTCCTTTTTTTTTTTTTTCTCCATAATATCCACCTAGCACCACATGCCAAACTCCCTTCCAGTAACATGCATGTCGATTCCATCCCAATAGGCAAGTCATGCCGAAAATAAGTAGTCCCCATGCAAAGCCGTTATCTTTGCGGATATGCATGCTGAATATCAATGCATGGATCAGGCACGTGTAAAATCAATTTCCCATTCAGAAGACGTGTGTAGAATGTAGAAGCATATGCAAGACACGTGAAGAGTTTGACAAATTGCTCGAAAGGCAGGTGGCCCTAAGGGCTATAATAGTCATTAATATTAAAAATAGGACACAATTTAACTGTATGCATCCACACGTTGAATAAATAAGAACCAAAGTATAATTTCCAATAGTTTTATAATATGCATAGAGGCCAATCTTACTTGTATCAAGGTACAATTCTAATACATATAAATAAGATATCTAATTCCACATTTACTATGATTCCCCTAAACCACACAAGCCCTCTTCAATTTACAACTAAATTAATGTTACCTTTTATCGTAAACTCTTCATGTTGTCTATATATATATCTTTTTCTAAACTGCCATGAAGAATATTTTCTTGGCATCCATATATGTTTTCTTGAGTTCATAGAGGGTATATGCCATAACATTTAGTGAACTCCTATCTATTATTTATTATTCACATATACTTGATTTCTATTTAGACGTCTCTAAAGTCAAAATTTATTTGCATAAGCCAATTGATATTATGACCATTATAATTTCTTACTTTCTCATTAACTATTTATGACAAGAAAAATTTTACATTAAAAGCTTTATCACGTGGTTTAAAATTAACATCCTCATTCAATATAATGCAAAACACCCAAGCTTCAAAGATACCTAGACACAAATAAACAACTCACTCAATGTATAATGATAGCCGAAACGAAGGGATACTACATCCTCCCCCCCTTGGCATTGACTTACTCCTGGAAGTCGCACAATAGCATAAACGCATGCAATCATTCAAACTATTTGATTACCTTGAAATGTTACACTTTCATGAAAATACAACACACTTACGCATAGAGATCATACATTTTCCATTAAATATCACCATTTATACACAAGGTATTCCACTGAATTCATTATTCAACACAAAATTTCACCACATATGCACCAAAATACCATCAAATAACACCTCTCCAAAATTCAATAAAACATGATGTTTCACTCCCCGAGCACAAAATCCCAAGTTTATCATTTCATAGTTACCATTTCTATAATTTAACATACATTTACATGCACACAAACTCACATCACCGGGAATCACATCACAAGACTGCACAATGGTCCATCCGGACATCGAAAAGAAACATACTAATCCATGATATCAAATCCATGAGCCAAGAGCCAATATCCATCTCACATAATCCATATCTCACACTCAGTGACTTGATGGTGTTAGGCCACACACACATGGTGAGACCATCCAAGCAAGACCACAATGACCTACCTCTTGTTGTATAAGGTGGTTAGCCTCCAAGAGATAGTCATCACACATAGGTGGGTAGTGGGTCCTAGCTATAAACAGCCTCACATACCCCCATCCTCAAGGTTCCCTGCATCTACTTCCTCGTATACACTCACCAAGTCTGCCTCATACGTCCTTGGAGAGGAATCACAATGCTACACATGGACGACCTGGAAAACAACAAGGATAAACTAGTTTAGCGACCAAAGTCATAAAATAAACATCAAATAAGATTCAATTTCAACAGTAAAGCAAGAAACGCGTGCAATGTCAACACTAAATCAAATGTAACCACAAGGGATATGAGAGAATAAGTCACAAAGTGTGGCTAAACCATTACAATCAAACATAAACAAAATGTCAGCCTTCAAGGTCAATTGAAAATCATCAACAATCATATAGGAAGTCCTCAATCTTCAAAATTGCATAATACAACACTACGTGACTAGATACTAGCCACCAAACGAGGAAGGAGGGAACATCGTCTGGCTATAACAATAGCCCTCATGTGGTGCGGAATGAGCACGCCATCCACATGACCCAGAGTGTTCTCCTCGGCTACACCCTGCCTCGCGTCGTCACGCGACATGGTCATACGCTAGTTGGAGAAGGTACGCACTGGTCATATGCCGCATGGCAATGTGTCTGTGGCTCCACGGAAGTAGGCACGCGCAGAACACATCCTGCATAGCGATACCTCGTGGAGAAGGCACACGTAGGTACTCGTCGTCGCCAGAGGTATACATGGCTAGGACATACCCATATGCTAACTGACCTAAACACTGTCGAAAGCAAACATGAGTATCCCTCTACAAGTGTGTGAGGCCCCATTATGCTCATCACACAAGTAGGCTATCATAACACAATTTTATAGTGCACCTTCACATGTCTATACATGTGGCATCGTGTCCTCGAGCCCAGCTCGCTACCATCAGCAACACGGCATCATCACCAGCACTGTGTCGGAATATCAGTGGGGTGTGGCATCGTATCCATTGCATCATGTCAAAACATGTGCAGATACGGTGTATGCAATACATATATGAGCATATCAATATGGGGCTGCTCGAGCTTCACCTCTCATACAAATGAGGTTGACTCGCTAATACCAGCTCAATGTCCTTATGGATGGCCAGGCATAAAATAACAATCCAATGCTGCTATACTCAAAACTGTGGGGTTTGGGCTAGCACATATGGATCAAGTACCCTGATCCATCATAAGGGAAAGTAGTGAGTATGTTTCCTTGGGATCAGTTGAGCTAAGATCGCTCTGCGTCGCAATGTACGTACGCTACACACTCTGCCCAAGAAAACTTTGTGACTTCTACTACCCCTTCACGGATTGAGGGGCTGAGAACCAAAAGAAAAGGATCCATGAAACTAGCTTTTGGCTACTCTTATATATATAGATTTTCAACCACACGTGGGTTGGCCCTCAATCAGGTAACAAACATACAAACACACATAATGGTATGGTTAATCCCATACCAAAAACAACATATTATGTATGGATGGGTACACTGTATCTCCATCCTAAGACCTGTGGGTTATGAGCCCACAAAGCAAGTACGGGGTATTCACAACACTCAACCAATGCACAGTTACTGGTTTCTCACATTTACAAGGGAAGTACAATTACATACATAATTCCACAAGTACACTTATTTTCCAACAACTACGTGGTTCAAATGTTTACCTCCTTTCCACAATCCAACATGATCATCATGATCACTTAAGAACTTCACTTAACAAATTCACTAGGACAACATAATGGGCTCATATGAAACCAGAGTGCCCAGTATATGAACCTAGTGCTCTGATACAACCATGTATGCTTTGTTTCCCTCTATGTTATTCTTGGGCCTTTGGAAGCACATGTTGGCATTTGTATGTTGATGCTTTATTGGTTATTCCTTATGTTGGGCACATCTTGTGTTGGTTATATCTTGTGCTGGAGATTGTCTTATTTTATTGTGGATCTTGTTGTGAAGTCTTGTATCCTTGTTTTGTATGATGGTTTAGTTGGGGTTCCTTCTTGTCATCTCTTAGCACGGGGGGTGGGCCTTCGGGTCCACGTGGTTGGGTGGAACATGCTATGCACCCCATTGGGTCCCTAGTCATCGATCGAGAAGTGCAAAATTGTACCTTGCAGTGACTCCTGAGTTGGACCAGAGTTGGATCTAGTATTGCACTTTGTACTCCATTTCAAATGTATCATTCCATTTTATTGTATCTTCCCCATTCATGTTGGGAAGCAGCATTGTAATATTGTAATCCTTGATTAATGAGTTGTCCATGTTCATGTTATCTTATGGTTACTGGTGTATACTTACCTTCCATGTGATGTAATGATGTTGTTGTGAAAAGTAATGCAGCCATGTAAACCGAGGGATTTGTTATATGAAGATCATGCTTAGTTTCATTTCATGTGATGTATGATTATTATGATGTATGTTAGTACTTTTAAAAAAAAATTGGGGCCATAAATGTTAGATGTATAGTATCCTTTGTGGTTAATTGGCGGGGCACTACACGCAAATTCATCACATTGTATAATTTACATTGATCAAATACATGAATGTATTACATCAAGTTACATCTTAGACTAAAATAGTCTTGTGAACAACTAAGGTTCCTCTTGACGCTCGCCTCCACTGGTGGACAAGAACATGGTTGAAGCACTTTATCACCCAACCATGAAGCTTATGCTTCCCAATAATTCTTCTAGCTTGAAGAATACCCAACCCTGCATGAAAATTTTAGCAAGACAACAATCTACAAGGTGGAATCTGGTGTGTTCCTATACATCAACATGCAATTTCTATCTACAAGTTAGAAAATAAAATGCAAGATCTATGCTAGGAAAGGAAAAGAGTGATATCACAAATTTCATACATACAAAATGAACTATATTGCTTGGTCAAGAATATTAAATGTGTTGCAACAATAGAAAACAATAGGTTCTGGTAAAGCAAGCCAATATTCTATGATATCCATTTTGGCTCCCATCCTGGAAGGTAACTTTCTACAATACAACATCTCATAACAACTATCTACCCTCTAGCAGCATATGCCCTGAGGTGCTCTAGTCTACTTAGGTATCATTGTTCTATTCAAGTATTATAGTATTCTTCTCACATATTTCTACAAAAAAGTAGAATTGGATTACTAATTTACTCTCTAAACATAAATCAGATACATGATTCAAATATAGTAATTCAACAATCAGTCATATCATTCCCATGACTCATCTTTACATTTCAACGTAAGCATTAGCCATTTTAAAATGAATTAAGAACAAAAGAAGGTATGTCACAAGTATGTGTATGTACATAGACAAAGTCTATGTGCATACACATATATGTGCCTACTTAAGTTTTTGGTTTGTGCATACATTTTGAAATAAACCATTAAATCAAATTGCCATCATTAAATAATATTCCATTTGACATTTCTTTTTTCAAAATAAAGAACCCAAAACAAGTCTATATTAACAGTTTCACACATACTATTGTTTCTTTTGCATTCTCACAAAACTTTGATACTTTGACATTG
Organism: Sequoia sempervirens; assembly: GCA_007258455.2. Classification (NCBI taxonomy): domain Eukaryota; kingdom Viridiplantae; phylum Streptophyta; class Pinopsida; order Cupressales; family Cupressaceae; genus Sequoia; species Sequoia sempervirens. Next base: position 24,693 of record VDFB02253108.1, on the reverse strand, counting down.
TTGTTTACTTATTAACATTCATCATTTTAACAGAGCTAGTACTATTTCCTATTAAGCAGTTACAAACAAGTTGTTTCATATAGAACATTCACAGTATACAAATAATCCATGTTGTTCCATACTCAAAAATTACAATTTTATGATAAACAATATTGATTCTAATAGAACATTCACTGTTTGCAATTACCCATTGTTGTTTCAAGTTGTTCAGATGCTAAATGATAACATTACAATTTAATGTTCATTGTTTTAAAAAAATGGGATTATCTTACAATGAATAGATAATGAACAATATTGTTTTTCCAATAGAAAATATTGTCTACAACAAACTCATATGTCAATATCACAATAAGCCAATAAGATTTCACTAACAAATAAAACTAGCCCAACTTCATACATGAAAGTAGAATGCCCATTATTCAGATTATTGAAGACTTATCATTATTGAAATTCAATGTGCAATTTTTTATAAATGAAATGATTCTAATATTGACATGCTCATCAATATAAAGCTTGAACAAGTATTTTGGTTTTGAGAGAAGACAAAAATTTTGAGGTTCTAAGTAGAAGTCATTCCTTTTCAAAGTTACAAATAAAACATTCATTGGTTGCTCTGGAATTGACTATTCTTATAGGTCTCGTACGTTTATTTCTTAGCAACAAGGGTCATATAAAGGTATTACCTTAAATGCATGATATTTTTACACCACTCACAATAAACATGCATACTCATATCAATCATAGTTATAAGGAAACAACCCATCGATCATACAGATCAATCCCTACTTAGGTTTAATGAATCTTAACTAAGATATCACCACGGTTTCTACTAAACCATGGTGGCATTATAATACATATAATATATTCTCAAGCATTTTTTTAAGCCCCTTACCATTATTGACCCATCCAATAAAGATAAAATGATACATTCGAAAAGAAGACACAAGGTAGTATACCCTTTCCATGGGATTGATAATTGATCCTCTACAAAATTAAGCATACATAGATACACAGTTGAATCAGAATGAAATTATGATAGCCATCGAATGGCTAGCACCATAGTGCAATTTTAAGGGACAACCACATCTTAATGCCTCTAAGCCTTGGCCTAGCTCTGTGAGCCAGCCGATAAGGCTCTAACTTAATTAATACTCATACAAGGCTGGCCACTTGTTGTGCGACCCAAAAATAATGATCGACACCAACACAATACTCAGCTCAAGGCCATGGAAACTCAATAGAAAATTTACATTTTACTATTCTAATGAATCATTTGACAGAATGGAAGAATACCATTCGCGTGTTGAGGAAAAATCATATAGAAAAATTAAGCTTCTTTCCAAAAGAAATCAGTTTACCTTATAAATCAAGCTTTTGTGAAACATGCCTCTGATTTCCCACTTCCACAAGCTCTTCCTTGCTTTTTCCTTCGAGCCAGACAATTTAATTTGTTGTGCTTTTTTCCTAGGGTTATGAATTCAAAATGGAAACAATTATTTTTGCATGTGGTTGGGCGTTACCATTATGGCATTATTGCCATAGTCGTTGGCCACTAGCTTGGTTCAAATATTGCAATATTTTTTATGCAAGGCCACATCCTTCATGGGATGCCTTCATGATTTTCATTTGATTTTCAAATAGATCGATACAGATATTATCGATTATCAATTTTAATTTTTAAAAGAATATAAGTATGTATATGTATATATATGTGTGTGTGTGTGTGTATCTATCTATCTATTCTCATTTACACACATACATGTATATATATATATGTGTGTGTAGATTGTTTGCTTGAAGGAGTTTATGATTTTTATATGTTATCACTGAATAAAATAAGAACTTTATTTCACTTCAAGCATCCATATATAATTTTCACATAATGAAACTTGTATTCTTTTTTAATCATATTCTAAAATATGTACTTTCATTTTCTTCAAAACATAGAATTTATGTAGACAATTTAATCTACAAGCCATTCATTTTCAATCAATGAAAAAATCCAAGTCATGTAACTACATTCTTATATATATGCAAAATAGTTCAAATGCAAGTCATCATGCCATTTCTAGTGTGTGCACCTAGATTCCAACTGGCTTAACATTTGATTCAACTAAACAATCCTACTTCAATTGTGCTCTCATCCTTCAACCTATCACCCTGCAATTGTACACACTTCCACTTGCAAAATTTATCAGTAATGTTTAATTCTTGATAACATATAAGATAATTTCAAAAGTTCGCATAATCAACATTAGTCAACTTCTTTCAATCTATCTTTTGAAAATTCCAAAGTTCCATTTAATATTTATTGAATTTCTTCAATAATTCAATTTACCACATTATAATAAATATGCAATAAAATGGGGTTATGACACTTTTGGGGATGATGCAAGGTGTCGAGACATACATGTCTCTTCCATGTTGACCCAAAATCTTTTCCTTTATGTTTTTAATTTTGTCTTGTTTCTTCCTTTTTGGGATGACGCAAGGTGTCGATATATCCATGTCTCTTCCATGTTGACCCAAAAGCTTTCCTTTATCTTTTCATTTTTCTTTTGTTTTCCTTTTAGGGATGACACAAGGCATCGAGACATTTAGGTCTCTTCCATGTTGACCCGAAAGGCTTTTTCCTTGTGTTCACTCTCTTTGTGTCATTCTTCCAGTTCTATGAGTATTTGGGGAATGATGACAGTTTTAAGCTTTATGAAAATAATGTAGCAAAGACATACTGACCCTGAATCCATAGATCCCTTATGTATTTTTGGGGGCAACCCTTCATTCCTATTTCATGATGTGTCCTTATTTTAGAAACATATGACTTGGCATAGGGTTTTTTGAGGAAAGATCCCATGTCATAGGAACAAAGCATTGGCTACTTTAAAGCAATTGCTCATAGTAATGGTGCCAACAACCGCTTTAAAGTGGGGCATACATCGATGACATTTTTTGGTATATTTCAATGCATGATTTTCTTTTTTCTTGTGATGTGTTCTTTTCTTTGTGGTGTCATTGGGTTTGATGTCCTCCAAGAGTGCAATATTTCTAAGCATATAATCTCCCTTTGTGACATGATGTGAAATGAGAAGCATCCCATAAGTCACGATCTAATATTCTTGACTTATCCTTTCTTGGAGACATTAGGCATGATGTTCCCTAAGAGGGAGATCTTACATGAACAAAGAAATATCCTCTTTAACAAAAACTTCTAGACATGAAATTCAAAATAATTTACAAAAATCATAGCATTGCGGTGCCTTATTGAAGTTATCAGGAGGATAGCTTTGGTATGAATAGTATGATGAGAAGCCAACACACTGGCATGACTTTCTCATTGTACAATGAGAAGCCGACATGCTACCATGTCTTTCTCACTAAACCACCTCATTGGGATAACTCACCTAGTGGACAGACTGAGGTTCCACTACCCTAGAGTGAGCATACATGATTGGGACAACTCACCTAGTGGAAAAACTAAGGTTTCACTACCCTAGAGGGAGCAGCGTATGTTACAAAAAAATAGCCCCATTCCACATCGCATTGGAATGGTTGTACTTGATCCTTATTTTTTCTTTACTTTTCTTGGTCTTTGATGGGGTATGGTTATGTATCTTTGTTATTGTTGCATACTAAATTGTCTTGAATTTCTACTTTAGTGTGAGTTTGTCATGGGGGAAAACTCTCACTAAAGTGTGGGAAAAATGTAGTGACAGAAAAAGTATCCCTTTTTCACACTTAACTTTGGAATAATTGACATTGAATTACCTTAATAATGCCTTGGCTTAATGTTGTAATGTGTTGTACACATTCACATTGAATCTAGGAACCCTTTGTAATGAAATGTACTTAAATTGTACCTTCTTTATGGTGTTGTAAAGTGTTGTAATACACTTTCACACTTATATAGGGTCTCATTAATTAGTTTTGGTTAATTGAGCTTAATTGGCCCCATTAATTCAAATTTAAGCCTTCTTAATGACACCTTCTGAAATATCTATCCCTACACCCAATAATCAAATTGCATAACATTTAATTTGGAAAAATCAAGGTCCTAGAAAATGGTGCTAGGACCCATTCACCTTTAGTGGCGAATAGGTTCTCTCCACATTGGATCCCCCTTTCCATGCATATTTGAGTTGGGTTTTTTATGTTCTTTCCACCCCCCGAAGCAAGGTCCTAGAAACTTGTGCTAGGACCCATTCACCTCTAGTGGTGAATGGGTCCTCCTCACATAGGACACCACTTTTTGAATTTAATTTTGGTGGTATTCTAATGATTTTTAATTCTAGATCTGGCGTCGGTTTGAATTATTTGAATTTTGGGGTTAATCTCTAGATTTAGTATAAATATGGGGTTAATTCACATTGTTTCTCCTAGAAACTTTGAGTATTCATGCATTATAGCAAGTTTGAGTTTACAAGAGCATTTCAAACGAATTCAAGGAAACATTAAATCAAGAGTTTATTGTATCCATTTAAGATTATTTCATCATGTCAAATGCATAGTGCATTCATGCATGTTGTTGAGCTAAGATTGTGGATGTAGCATTGAATATCCACTTGCAAGAATTGTTATACATCTTACTTGAGATCAAGATCTAAATTCTTCATGGCCACTTCATGTTAGTTTGCACATTTATATTCCAAGAAAACTTCCAAGGTATCAACATTTCATATTTCATGTTTCATGCTTCAATTTCATTATTTCATCATTTGGTTTAATTACCTAAATGGGGTTTGACTTAGGCAAACCCCTGTTCACTAAAAATCAATAATTGTTTCTTCTCTTGAATGTGTATTTAGGAGCCGACAACCTAGGATTTGAGAGTGTAGGAATCAAGGATCAAAACCTAGATCTTAGTTTCAAAAATCCTAATAAGGACCCATTCACCACTAAAGGCGAATGAGTCCTTTGTGACCTAAAATAGGCTTCTTGCAGCAAGGTACACATCATTTTGAGCTCTAAAAACTCCCATAATAGTTGCTATAATAGTTAGGGTTATTTTATGATTGTTATTTGCATCATACCACACACAAAATCACATGATTTAGGGTGAGAATTACTAGTCTATCATTTTGATTTTGGTAGACCCTATTCTCCACCCTAATCAAAAGGATGCAAAGATATTACGCCCAAAGAGAAGGTATATATACTTTATATTATAAATTATGAAAAAAAAATCATTAAATCATCTTCTACATAAGATTAGGATCAATAAGATCAAATTATTTTCAATTGAAGTAATTTTTTCAATTAAATCATCTTATAAACCCTATTTACCCTTAGATAAACCCTAATTCCTAAACCCTAAATATTATTGAGCTAAATCTCTGATTAGATTTTTTGGCTAAGGTCTCAATTCCACTTAGAAATTAACTAATCAAATTGCTTTCAACTATATTTTTGTACCTTACTTTCCAAATGCATCTGGATATGATAAACCCTAGGTCCTATCTAGGACCCTCCCCCAATGGAGACATGTGTAATTTGACTATCCTCAAAACATACCTAGTCTTAAAGCCTAAGTCTTAAACCCTAAACCCTAACCCCTATTCACTTTCCTTAAATATTATAATTTGAGTTAAGTCTACAAACATAAATTAGGAATTTAGAATGTATTGTATATATTAAACATAAATAAGTAATAATTAAGTATATTAAAGTCAAGTAATGTTCAAAGGGGCAGGGGACCTAGTTTGATTGGCTAAAGCATCCTGTTGCAAGCAAAAGGTCATGAGTTCTAGTCTACCCCCAAACCCGTGGTACCAAAGGGCATGTCGCGTTAGTGCCATCAATCACGTGAAAAAAGTTTACTAGGGACAATGTAGTTTATAGGGGGGCGGATACCCGACCAATTCCTGCAGTCTAAAAAAAAAGTAATGTTCAAAATAAATTATAGTTTTATTAAGGACTTGTGAGAGTGTATTATATATACCCTAGAATCCTAAACCCTAAACCTTAAACCTTAAATATTATTGAGTTTTAAAGATCTATACATGTTCTTTTACTTACAAATGCTTAACTATTTTATATTAAATATTTATCTATTTCTACACATGTACATGCTCTATTTTCTTGTGCTACACTTTGCATTTTGATCATTTATTTCAATATTTTAAAGTAGGTGTGGGTGCAATGGAATATATGGGCCCTTTTAAAGGTATTAAATATCATTAACTCTCCTACTTGGGTCTTAATTTCTTCCTTAATTTGTTTATATTTATTCATACATCCCATGATAGTGGATATGACCCTTTGGAGACTTTGTTTTTCTACCTTACATGTGTTATGCCTAATATTTCAAGTTCATTATTGGATCATCCACTATTTGCATGTGTATTTCTTCCTTAAATCATATTAAATAGTGGTGTGATTAACTAGATATTATTCTAGAGCTCCCTAATTGAATCTATGATGAAGGTAGAAATTGCTCTGACTATCTTGGGTTTTGGTGGTTCTTTGAACAAATTCATAACTACCTTAAAGTCATTATTGGTGGTCCACCATATTTCCTTCTTCTTTTATACACTATAGAATCCAATCACATAAGCATGTACCTAAAACAAAGAAAAATAGTGTAGGCTCACAAAAATGGGGTTGATGAACCTAATTAGGGACCTATTTTCCTTATATTTCATTAGTAAATGAGATCCACACAATGAAAGGACTATCAACCTTTAGGTGAGTCAAGTCAAAGAGTGAATCTACTGATTTCCTTTTTTGCAAGGATGGGGATCTTAATTAAACAACACTTTGGGGAGAAAGATTAAAAAGAGAAAACTAATTCCAAAATGCAATCTACAACTTGAATCTTGAAGATTAAGCTCAATATTGATGGAACCATAAATTAAATCACAAATCAGAGAGAGGTAAGATGATGTGTACCAGTCACCAAAAGTGCTCTACTGAAGCTAAATTGGGACTCATTCACCGAGGGGCGAATGGGTCCTGACTTAGGGTTTGTCTGCAACTTTCAAGAGCCTCTGCTACATATCTTAATCCTTCAATTTTCCTAGGTTTCAAGTTAGAAAAGCTAGAAAAAAATTATATAGATAACTTTCCATGAGATGAAAAATTTTGCAACTTTGAAAACTTCTTCATTTTTTCTCTTCAAGAGATCTTCAAGATTTCCTCCACTTAAATTTGCAAACACAAATCAAGAGGGAAAAATGTTTTATTTTTGGTGAATGGGTTTTTTCCTTGGTCAAACCCCATTTTGGTAATTAAACCTTGAAATGAAACAATGAAACATGAAGGAATGACGAATGAACAAGTCTATGTCTCAAAAAACCTTGAATAAACCTTAGAATGTAAATTTTCAACTTGCATGAAATGGCTTCAATGACTATGGATCTTGATCTTGAAACTTGAATTGAAAAAATTCCTTGAGTGCTTAAATGGATCATGAAACCTACATCATCATATTATCTCCAAAAACATGCATGATGCAAGAAGACTTTGACATGAAAATTGGATCTTGATTGTTGCAATAATTATTCAATAAATATGCTCTTGAATGTCTTGAAATGCTCTTGTGAAAGTACTCTTGATCTTATAAAAATTTATTAGATAAATTGCTAGGTGAAACTTAGTGAAATGACCTTATATTTATAGGTATGTAACATTAATTTCCTAAAATTCAAATAACACAAGCTGACATATGAATATATATTTGAAATTGCTAAAATATCGCCAAAAAAATAATTTAAATTAGGGTCTTAGGTCTAAGTGAGGACCCATTCGCCCATGGGAGAATGGGTCTTAGGTCACTCACCTAGGACACACATTGCTCAATGAGAAGTGTTATATTAAGGCATTAATGTCAGGCTTCCTCTTCAGAAAATGCAATTAGTTAGGATTGGATTTGAATTAAAGGAGGCAATTAAGGAAAATTAACCTCAATTAGTTAAAGGAGCTCTAAATAAGTGTGAAAGTGTAAAGAGGTACACTCTACAACACTAAAATAAGGCACAATTAAGTCAATTTTAATTAATAGGGCCCTAAACTTAATGTGAATATGTAAAATACATATTACAACACTAAATTACAGCATAATTAAGTTCATTTTAATATTAATTCCTAATTAGGTGTGAAAATGTAAAAGGGATACATTTTTCTACACTACAGTACCTATATCCAAATTGTAGTTATTTATTGGGTGGTCTCATATTGAATGGTTATTCCTACTTTATTTTAAGATAAGGAAGTTGGTGAAAAATTTTGATGTAGAGGACTAGGTGGAGCATAAGGTGACTTGGACTAAGTCCAGTGTCCAAGAGAAGATCTTCTTGATGGTACTAAATCTTGTAAGGTAGGAGATCTATAAGGAGAATAAGTCAACACTTGTGTTAGAGTCCTCTCTAGAGAAGGTAGATTTTCACATGACTTAGGTTCTTTTATATTCTATCTACACATCTTCTATTAAAATCTCCTTTATCTTTTAATCTAATATCGTGCTTCCTATTGACTAGATTCATATTTCTTAGCAATTTCCTTAGCAACTACATCTTTCTCTTTTGTACATGTTTCTTGTATTATGTTGACATAGCTAGGTCATTATTTTCTTCTATAGGACCTTCAAGAGTCTAGCCTAATCAAATTTCTTTTTAGCCCCATATTGTTGTGTTCTAGTTAGCTATTTGGTTGGACCTACATCTACAGTTGAAGGATGAGGTAGAGATGGTTGTGTTGCATGTTATGAATAAACTTAGGAGGATAAGTTTATGTATTAGGTGCCATAGTAGTAGTCTCTTATACTTTAACACCCTTAAGCTTATTTTTAATTTCTTCCTCACTATATAAGCATGTGATTAACTAGATACTATTCTAGAGCTCCATGATTGAATATATGATGAAGGTAGAAATTAATCTCACTATTTTGGGTTTATGGTGCTCCAAGAAAAAATTCATAAAGTTTCCTTAGATTCATGTGTTAGTGGTGGTCCACCATATTTCCTTCTTCTTTTCTACACTATATAATACAACCACATAAGCATACCTAAATATCCATTGTAGTTATTTTTTGGGTGGTCCAATATTTAATAGTTATTAATACTTTATATTATAAGATGAGGAAGTTGGTGAAGAAGTTTGATGCATAAGACTAGGTGGAGCATAAGGTGGTGGACTTGGTGGAGGAGATCTTCTTGATGGTTCTAACTATTGTTAGGTACGAGATATATAAGTCTAGAAGAAGTCAACACTTGTGTTAGAGTGCTCTCAAGAGAAGGTAGATTTTCATGTTCAAGTTAGGTTCATATTTATGTTCTATTATAATCTCTTTTATCTTTCCATGTAGAAGTTAATATCACTTCCTAAATTGACTAGATTCATCTTTCTTATAATTTTCTTAGCAATCTAATCTTTCTCATTTGTAATTGTTTCTTACATATTATGTTGTAACTAGGTCCTTATTTTCTTCTATAGGATTTCCAAGAGTCTAGCCTAATCAAATTGCTCTTTAGCCCCATATTATTGTTTTCTAGTTGGCTATTTGGTTGGACCATAGTAATTGACTAATTCATTTTGAGTATTTTTAAGGAATATAATCTATCATGTTCATATGAAGGATTAAGCTCATGCATTGTCATCATTTGAAAAATTAGTTGCAGGTAATTGTTAATGAGCTTAATCTAAGATTTTGATTAGATAATACTTCTATTATTTTTTGAGTGTTAACATAAATAGGACAATAAGCTAACTTTAGATAGAACTTGTACACATGACCATGGACATATGGACATATAATGTTCTAGATCTATTATTTCCATTTACATGTTCATTTTCTCTTCTTGTAAATACGTTTTTGTGCATGTTTGATCACTAGTTTAATTGTAAGTCAAAGTTGGAGAAAATTGTAACCTAATGAATAATACATCCCTAACACTTTCTCATTTTCAACTCATAATCACCTCGATCCTTTACCCATAGTTTAATAATTTGTTTTATATATTCTAAAATATTCTCTTTTATATGATATATGTGTAGGGACTCAACATACAAAAACTGGAGTAGAGGTCCAGCCTAATTTATGTACTGGAGCAGAGGAGGCTAAAGCACACATGGTTGGCGTTAGGGAGGAGACCCAAGCTCAAACAATTGATGTTAGATAGGAGGCCCATACGCACTTTTATGTTGGACAAGGGTCAAGATCGCTTCCTTCTATTGATATTCATACTATTAATCTAATTAAAGAGGTGAAGAGAATTTTTTTTTTATAAAAATATAGATCATTTACTTGAAATAGATATAGAGAAATTGAAATTTTATGTTGAACAAAAAACTCAAACTACTAAGAGGGCATTGACAAGAACTTCAAAGGAAATAATTGAGGCTTATTTCAAAAATCATGATACACTTGGTGAAGCCCAATTTTTATCAACATTGCTTCTTTGTGATGACCTAAAAGAGCCATTACTGTCATGCCCATAATTTTTGCTAGAAAACCCAACAATTTTTTTTGACAACATCTACAAAGTGCAAGCTAAAACACTAACAAATGATAACCATGTACATACATGGTTGAATACTACACGCATCGAGGAAGATTGCTTGTACAACATCACCATCAACACGTTGCCTGAGTGTAGGGGTGGAGTCCAATAAGCACAGTTGGATGCACAGAGTCCATCGCGTGTACCCTCAATCCACAATTGGTAGGCTCTAAATCCTAGACTAAACAAAGATTCTATAAATGGACTAATTAGCTAAAGATATGACATACTAGGTTTGCTTAGTTTTTAGTTTCCATGTTCGCAAGGTAGGTTTGGTATAGTGGTTATTCATATTGGTAACATTCATCATTATTCTTTTTATCCATTTTTGAATCTAAAGATACCAAATTTGGCACCATCTGTTTGTTGCAGTAGATATTACTATTCACCTCTAGAAATAATAATGTTAAGAGAAATTGGCTTTAATATTACTATAATTTATCCTTAGTGGGTATATTAATGAATCACAACAATGATAATATTAATGACATTATTTAGCAAACGTTAATATTAAAATGCACATTAATATTAATGTTATGATACTCAAAAGAGATGTCAAAAATAATTGAAATCGTAATGGTGTTATTGATACTTTAATCTTCCAAATATTAATATTATTTTATAATAATAAGAATTAACATTATGTAAAAAAATAAGTTTATTTATTGTTACCTATATATATCAATTCATCTTTAGTTAACTATTGTTTATTTAATTGTTTACTTGTTCTTATATAGTTTATGTAATTTAAAGAGGTTAATAAGAATAAAAGGAATCATTTACAAACAAGTGACAGCGTCGAGTTCCCGAGAGGTAAAAAACATCTAGCTATGAGTGAGAAAAAGGAATTAGATAGGAGATAGGAATATAAATGTATTAAATTTAGGTAGGAAAGTTTGAAATAATTTGCAATGGTGCATTAATGCGTGGAATGTTTAGGGTCCATGGGCAACGTGGTCCCAAAATTGTATATTTGGGCACCATGTATACGTGGACTTTTTAATAGATATTCCAATGAATACTTGTAATTTTATGAGTTTGTACACATTTGCAACAAGAAACATCCTTTATGATCTTATTTAGGAAGCAAAAATGTATTGTTGTTTTGTTTAAATTATTAAATGCAAGTAATCTTAAATGTTTGTAACAATGCTTGAGTTATCTGTGTATACATGCATGCATGTATACATGTATCCACGTGCACACAATGCATAGAAGAGTGAAAAGCATTGTCGGCATCTGAACAAGTCTTAAAGCACGAGGAGACTCAAGTTGCATTTGCAATATTAGAAGAAAGAAAACAGGAGAAATAAACTACTTATGAACAATGCACAATTTTTAATTTTTTTTTTTAATAAACCTTTCGCCCCATAAATTCATTAGTCATTTCAATTCCAACAAAGTTTTGATGTAGGAATATTTCGAAAGCATCAAATATCATTTGCAACAATTTACAAAAACATGTGTCTAGAGGCCAAAAAATATTGCATTTTTTACATGTCCCCGCATTATTGCATATAGACACATATCTATATGCATTTTCAAACAAAGTTTACCATACTTCTTTTTTTTGCTTCAATGTCTATTTCTAAATAAAATTATGTTTAGTGTGCTAGTGTAATGTGTATTTGTAAACTTTTTTAAGATCAATTAATCTTTTTTTTAATTTAATATGAAAGTTAGTTCTATATAAAGCTATTGATTTTATTAGAAATAAGATTTTAATTTTGTTAATGTAATACGAAAACATATTTTTGTGTATAGAACAATGTAATTATATTACAATAAATTCTTAGATGAATCACTAGGAAGCTATTGTTTTTATTACAAATAAGATTTTAATCTTGTTTATGTAATACGAATAGATATTTTTGTGTATATATATTAAACAAAAAATAATTTGCAAAGATACAAAGAACCTTATTACGTAAGATAAAATGTAGCTACACTAAAATAGTTGATATGTTTATAGCACTTTGCATTGAGAATAAAATGTAATAATTTGATTTATTAAAATGTAATAAGTCAAATAAATATTACAATAAATTCTTAGATGAATCATTAGAAAGCTATTGATTTTGTTATAAATAAGATCTTAATCTTGTTTACGTAATACGAATAAATTTTTTTGTGTATATATATTAAACAAAAAATAATTTGCAAAGATATAAAGAACCTTATTACCTGAGATAAAATGTAGCTACACTTAAATAATTCACATGTTTATAGCACTTTGCATTGAAATTATTGAGAGAGAAACATTTGTAACAATGCTCGAGGCATCTATGTATACATGTATGCATGTACACATGTATCGATGTGCACATAATGCAGACAAGAGTGAAAGGCATCCCCGGCATTTGAACGAGTCTGAAAGCACGATGGGACTCAACTTGCATTTGCAGTATTAAATGAAAGAAAATAGGAGAAAGAAACTACTTATTAGCAATGCATATATCGAAGGGAAGCATAAAAATAGGATCCATGTAAACATTTATACATGCATGGATGTGTACATGTGTCCATGTAATTTGGTATGTAAACAAGAATCTATACATGCCTGCGTGCATAAAGCTAGAAATGTCAGAAACAATTTGCATTTGCAGTATTAAATGAAAGAAAACAGGAAAGATTAATTATTTATTAGCAATGCATATATCGAAGGAATGCATAAATATATGGATCAATGCAAACATTTATGCATGTAACGATGTGTACATGTGCCCATGTAATTTGGTATGTAAACAAGAATCTATATATTCCTGCGTGCATAAAGTTAGAAATGTCAGAAACAACTTGCATCTGAAAGATATACAAAAAACATTTATGATCGAAACAAAAGAATAATACATTATTGTTTTTTGAACAAGTGTATAAAGGATATCTAATGATGCATTTGAATGCATGTATACATGTAAATATTTGTTAAATCTAATGATACATTTTAGTCTCCAAGAAACTGTCATACGTGCTCTTAGTTATCTGTAATAAACAGGATGTAGAAAAAACATTTTGAAAAGAACTCTTGAATACAATTGTATGTTATGATAGTTATTTTGAAAGCCCTCAGTGTTTAATTGCATAACCTTGATATTTTCTTCATTTTTCCCTCTGTTTGGTATGGTGTGAATTTTGTTGTGATGGATGAAGGTATATTTGAGCTATAGATAGATAAAGCTATGTAAGGGTAATAAAGAAGAATGAGCTATGTAAGTGCAACAAAGAGAGGGAATTGAGAGAATGATGAGATGCAAGTAAGGTATATGAATGCCTTATGAAAAGTATTTGATATGGGAGGCAAGGATATGCGAGCCTGGATATGAGAATGAATGGAATGGCATGAATACTTATGCATTCACCCAGAATGCTTTTAACTGGTAGCATCGGCCAATCACATTTCGCCATTTAACATATTACTTATTTTTTTGTATAGTTTGAATTTGGAGAGCTATTTGAATGCATAAATTGATTAAATAAATTTAAGCAAAGGTATAGTTTAAAAGTTGGCAGCTAGAGGTATGTAATCCACGAATGCAGATTAAATGCATTAAAATATCAGGAAAATGCGAGAGCATAAATTGATTAAATAAATTTAAGCAAAGGCATAGTTTATAGAACTGGCGGGTAGACGTACGTAATGCATGAATACAAATTAAATGCATTAAATGGCATCTGGCTCGAGGTGAAGGCACTGGAATGGCTTGGTGGCCACGTGTGGCTAGGGTACTTTGGTCATTTAATATAGAGTTAAGCTACTTGTTATGCATCTCTATTACTTTGCGTGTGTTGTTTTTGTGTTCTATAAGTGCGTGTTCTGAAGAATGCAACAAATTGGTGTGATTGCAAGGCAAGCATATAAATGGATTTTGAAATGCATTTGATTTGAGAAGAAAGGACGTACAAGGGTAGAAATGGAAATGAATGGAATCGATAGGGTATGAAGTGATCATTTCTTCCAACAAAGGGTGGAAGAATGTCTAGTTTGTTATTGGTTATGCTTTTTAAAATCATCATAGGGCTAAGTGTCTCAATACAAGCATAGAAAAAAGACTCATGTCCCATTTCTCACTCTCCTTCGTACTGAACAAGGTGCCGAGATCCTTGAGCTTCATCGAAATGCGACAAGAGAAGAATAGATATAAATATATAATGATATTTAAGGATACAAGAGTCAAAAGAGAAAACAAAGTAGAAGTTGTTATGCATATACTATGAAAATAATAAATACGTGGACTTTTTGATAGATATACCAATGAATACTTGTATTTCTACATGTGTGTATGTATACATTTGCAGTAAGAAATGTACTTTATGATCTGATTCAGGAAGCAAAAATGTATTATTTTTTTGTTTGAATTATTAAATGCAAATAATCTTAAAGATTTGTAAGAATGCTTGAGCCATCTATGTATACATGCATGCATGTATACATGTATCCATGTGCTCAGAATGCATAGAAGAGTGAAAAGCATCCTTGACATCTGAACGAGAAATTTGAATGGAAAACACTAAAATCGATTAGAAATAGAAATTTATAATCAAAGCATTCTAAATGCATCAAAGCACAATGAGACTCAACTTGCATTTGCAGTAGTAAACGAAAGAAAACAGGGAAAATGAACTACTTATCACCAATGCATATATGGAAGGAATGCATAAATACATGGATCCATGTAAACATTTGTGCATGCATGGATGTGTACATGTGTCCATGTAATTTGGTACGTAAACAAGAATCTATATATGCCTATGTGCATAAAGTTAGAAATGTCAGAAACAATTTGCATTTGAAACATATACATTAGTGTTTTTTGAACAAGTGTATAAAGGATATCTAATGATGCATTTGAATGCATGTATACATGTAAATATTTGTTAAATCTGATGATACATTTTAGTCTCCAAGAAACTGTCATACGTGCTCTTAGTTATCTGCAATAAACAGGATGTAGAAAAAATGTTTTGAAAAGAGCTCTTGAATACAAGTATATGTTATGATAGTTATTTTGAAAGCCCTCAGTGTTTAATTGCATAACCTTGATATTTTCTTCATCTTTTTCTTTGTTTGGTATGGTGTGAATTTTGTTGTGATGGATGAAGGTACATTTGAGGTATAGATAGATAAAGATATGTGAGGGTAAAAAAGAAGAATGAGTTATGCATGTGCAACAAAGAGAGGGAATTGAGAGAATGATGAGATGCAAGTAAGGTATATGAATAAGTTATGAAAAGTATTTGATATGGGAGGCAAGGATATGCAAGAGTCGATATGAGAATGAATGGAATGTAAATGTTATGAGTTTATCATTTTTCAGTTATACGCTTAAAATTAAATGCAAGAAATAAAAATTTGAATGAGGGAGCTGGATTGAATGAAAAAGGGAATGCAACAGATTTGTGTGATCCAAGACAAGCATATAAATGGATTTTGAAATGTATTTGATTTCAGAAAAAGGGAACGTGCAAGGGTAGAAATGGAAATGAATGGAATCGATAGGGTATGAAGTGATCATTTCTTCCAACAAAGGGTGGAAGAATGTCTAGTTTGTTATTGGTTATGCTTTTTAAAATCATCATAGGGCTGAGTGTCTCAATACAAACACAGAAAAAAGACTCATGTCCCATTTCTCACTCTCCTTCGTAGTGAACAAGGTTCCGAGATCCTTGAGCTTCCTCGAAATGCGACAAGAGAAGAATAGATATAAATATATAATGATATTTAAGGATATTACCTTAGAATTTATATTGCAATAACTTGAATATGACCTTCAAAAATATTGGAAAACCAATAAAATATTTATCAAATTAGAGAGATATACACTTCCTAAAATGAACTCTAAAATAACATATATCATTTTTTCTTGTCTTCATAGTGCCTATATTATTCTGTAATACCACTTGTAATGAATCAAATTGCACAATAAAACAATAGAGTAAGAAATATACTACAAATACTTGATAATAGTAAGTCAGTTTCAAGAGACAAGTTCTCAAAGTTTCCAAGAAGAACACAATTCAGAATATGATGATAATAAACTAAGTACAAGCTTCTATAAACACCCTACTTATGTCTTAGAAATCACCCAAGGTAATGTAGATTTAAAATATTGAAATATATGTACATTTTGTTTTTGAGCAGCCAACATCTTATATGTAACCATTGGAGTGATTAGACCGTCTCTAGTAGGAATGCAAACAAATACGTCAAGACGGATTAGCATTACCAAAAACTTGTAAAAAAAGACAAAATGAAAACAATAAATATGGTAGGTCATGAAACCGAAAAAATGCAAATGCTGATGCGTTAGAAAACAATAAATGCATGGACAGAGAAATACATAGAGCTATTCATAGATATATGCATGAATGCATCGACAGACACATGTATACACAGAAGACAAGAACTACATGGACAGATGGAGAAATGAATTCATGTATACATGGATCCATGCATATTTGCATATAGATACAAATGCATATGCTACATGAAAGGATGTATTCATATACACATGGAAATATGGATGAAGGCATATATGCATATATGCATGTATGGACAATATGCATGATTGTATGTCAACATACAACTTTTGATATGTTATAGACAGAGATAGATATGTTACAGAGAGCGCTGTGCAGATACATGGATGTGTAGAAATATGCATATATGCATCTGCAAATGGGCAGAGACAAAGACATATACATAGGTGCATGAGTCCATAGATGCATATATACATGTATCCATGCAAGATATCGATAGATGCATATATACATGGATGTGTGCATGTAATCCATAGGTGCATATATGCATAAATTGATGTATACATGTAGCCATAGATACATCCATACATATATAGACAGATGCATAAAGAGATGGTGAGATATATGCATAAAGATATATGCATGATTGCATCTATGGATACACAGATACATAATGAGATGAAGAAAAAGAGATATTTATATATGCATATATGGAACCATATAAAATTGAAATATGTTTAGCATATTGTAATCAATGAGTATTTAGACCGAATACCTTGATAGTGGCATGTTAACTATGTCATTGTTATCGAGTTTCTAGTGCTCATTTACCCTTGTAAAAATGCATATGTAATTAATTAGGTAGCTGTTAATTAGTCTTTAAATACATAATAATTAAAAGAAAGAAATAATGATAATTATCGTTGTGCATATTTCAGTTATAAATCAAAGCCAATTAACAAAGTAGCAATGGAAAATGATGTGCATGTTAATATGTTAGAGAGCATGTATTTGTCCATAAGTGTATAAGGATGTCATGAGTTGTGATTTCTACTTGCATGTAGTTGTATTAAACAATTAATAGTAAGTATAGAATGACCCAATCGGGTTGGAAACTGAATATTTATGTGGCTTTTAGATGATACCAGGTTTGGAGCCATGAGACTTGTTAGATGCTAAAACGTGACAGTAATCATAGCGTATCAGCTAATAGGACCAGGTGACATTCCACTCATGTCAATCTAGTCAGTTCCATATTTCTCATTTACCCTTGTTTGATCTGATATGTGACTAATTAGGTAGTTGTTAACTAGTGTTTAAATACACAGAAATAAAAAGAAAGAAATAAATACAATTATGCTTCTGTACATATTAGCTGTCAATGAAAGCGAAATAACAAAGTAGCAGTAGAAAACCATGTGCATGTTAATATGTTGGAGAGCATGAATGTGTGCATCACTGTATAATTATCTAGAAAGCCCTCTGTTTGACTGCGTAACCGCAATATTTTGTTCATAATTTTCTTTGTTATGTATGGTGCAAATGTTGTTGTGATACATGATACACATGTAGGCATGCATAGAAACCATATATGCATACATACATGTATCCATGCATAGTATTCAGAGATGCATAAATGCATATACCAATGTCTACCTGTTTTTTGTATGCTCCCATTGTTTGCATTTATGCCTATGAGGACAATAAACACGACTTTTAACAAAATCCCTCTATGCTTTATGCTTTCATGACAACGGAAAAGCTCAAAGCAACACACTGTCGACTTATTCTTTGAAAGCATAGCTAAAGGTACATAATTCATTGATGAAAAATCAATGCATTGAATGGCATCTGACTAAAGAGGAGGTTGTTTGGATTTCTAATTAGTCTTTGAATATATAACAATTAAAAGAGAGAAATAAGTATAATTATCCTTGGCCACATTTCACATTTTCACCTTTCAATCAAAGTCAATTAACAAAATAGCAATAAGACCTAAAGAAGGTTCAAGGAGTATGCTGGTAGAAAACCATATTCTGGACAATGGCTAGAGAATGTGTTGAAATTGCTTTATAAACTTTGAAGCAAATGCATTTTTCCTTCTATTTACTTTCATTGTACATCTTAAATGGAAGTTGGGTGTTGCATTGCTGCAATGCATTTGGATACTTTGATTATAAAATCATAGTTAAGATCATTTTAAGTGTTATCCATTCAAATCTTTCATCTGAGTCTCGGAGGCAATGCACAACTGTCCCATAAAGAGAGCTTTGGAACAAAAGTGTTGTCATAAAGGATAGAGGGGTATTGTCAAATATTGTGGTTATTGTCGTGATAGGCACACATGCAAAATATGGAAGCATAGAGAAAGCAAGTGAACTCTTTAAAAATCCCATGAAACATAGTCTTTCTATGCATCCATGCATAGAGGTATGCATGTATATATGTGTACATGTAATTATCATACATGTTGACATAATAATTAAAACAAAGAAATAATTACAATTATCCTTGTGTACATTTGAACTGTTGATCAAAGGAAATTGACAAATTAGCACTAGGAAACCATGTGTGTGTTAATATGTTGGATAACATGTACTTGTGCATAGGTGTATATGGATATGGAAACCTGAATTTGAAAATGAATGGAGTGGAAATGGTATGAATTTAACAATTTTCAGCTCTACATAGAAAATTAAATGCAAGATATAAGTAGATTATTAAATGTATTTGAAACAGGAAGAAAAGATATTGAAGCCTGGAAATGCAAATGAATGGAATAAAAAGCCTATGAAGTCATCATTTCTTTCATCATAGGGTGCAGCAATTGCCAGTTTGTTATTGGTTATGCTTTATAAAATCATCATAGGGCTGATTGTCTAGATAGATATACAGAAGAAAAGCTCAAGGCCCATTCCTTACTCTTTGTCGTACACAACAAGGTGTTGAGATCCTTGAGTTTTTAGATCATGAAATTAGGAAAATGCGAATGGTAGTGCATATCGAGTGCACTTAGTGCTTGAGGCAATAAGCAATTGCATATCTTAGTATCTTTAGATTTTAGATCGCATAGGTAACATGTGCTTCATAGTCATCTAGTTAGGGTAATATGATCACTTTGTGCATATTGCTATTTAATTCTGGAAGTTGATGTTTCAAAAGTTATTTTTTTTAATTTGGAAAGTGGTATTTATCTGTTTTGTTGTTTGTGTTTCAAAGTGAATGCATTAAATGGCATGTGGATTTGTCATGGAATATAGATTTAAGTGACTAGAGATGCATTGTGATTACTTTGAGCATTTCAGTTCTGTTATTCTGCAGATCTGTGTAGTCACAGGAGATGTTGTTGCTGCAGAGTCAAGACCCAGAAACGAGCTACTTGATACATGTATCCATAGATACACGGATGTGGACATCCATCATGGTATCCATAGATGTGTAGATACATGTATCTATGAATACATGTATCCATAGATACATCGACACATATATGGATAGGTGCCTGTATACATATGCACATAGAAGCACAGATACATTATGCGTGGATGCATCTATAGGTAGAAGAATACATAGAAACATAGTTACATGGATAGATAGATACATGCATATTTGGATACATAAATGCTTAAATATGCATGTATGGAAATATCCATGGATTGCATATGAATTTGCATAGATACATATATCCATGCATGCATGTATACATACATGCATGTATTGTAGTACACATGGATGCATGTATATGTGTACCTATGGGCAGGATGCATGGAAGCATGTAAATAGAAGAATTTTGTGAAATGTCATAGCAATTGTCCTCATAGGCACGTATGCAAAAAATGGAAGCATACAAAAGGCAAGTGAACTGTTTGACAAAAGTCATCGAATAAATGTGGATCCATGAAATGTGGTTTGAAAGGGATTATGTAGAAGCCCTTTTGTCTATTCTGTTGACTGCATGTGAGTCTGTAAAGACTATATATCTTCAATTGTTGTAGAGGTGTCTCATAGAGAGAGCTTTAGAACCAATGTGTTGTTAACCTATGCCATAATGAGAAGTTTGGAACAATGTAAACCTAAACTCTGCAATTGTAGCTAAGGCATTCTTATACTTTGATTATAAATTCATATTTTAAACTACTTTTAGTATTATCTATTCAAATTTCTTGTTGAAATGAGAAGGTTTCATCTGCGTTTGATAGGAATTATGTAGAAACCATCTTGTCCATTTTACTTCTTGCATGTGAGCCCTGTAAAGTTTGTGTATTTTTTATTACTTCAAAGCTGTCCCATAAAGAGAGCTTTGGAACCAAAATTATGTCAATGTGTGTGATAATGAGAGTTTTCTCCTTGAACCTTGTTATATATTGAAAGACTAAATAGCAATCCAAATAGTCTCCCCTTTAGTCAGATGCCATTGAATGCATTGATTTTGGATCAATGAATTATGTACCTTCAGCCACTAGTTTTAATCAAACAATGCATATGGATTCAGAATCAAAAATTGTTTCCTATGAACCCATTTTTAATTTGCCTATGCATTTTCCCGGAATGCTTTTAATCGATAGCATCGCCCAATCACATTTCACCATTTAACATATTACTTATTTTTTTGTATAGTTTGAATTTGGAGAGCTATTTTTTATATTGGAAAATTAGCATTTATCTATTTTCCTATTCGTCCGAGTAGCTTTATAAATCATTTTCGTCTTCAAAATCCGGGAAAATGCGAATGCATAAATTGATTAAATAAATTTAAGCAAAGGCATAGTTTTAAAACTGGCGGCTAGAGGTACGTAATCCATGAATGCAGATTAAATGCATTAAAATATGAGGAAAATGCGAGCACAGTGCATGAATACAAATTAAATGCATTAAATGGCATCTGGCTGGAGGTGAACGCGTTGCAATGGCTTGGTGGCCATGCGTGGGCAGGGTACTTTTGTCATTTAATATAGAGTTAAGCCACTTGCTATGCATATCTATTACTTTGTGTATGTTGTTTTTTGTGTTCTGCAAGCCCATGTTCTCTAAACCTAAGCTCTACAATTGCTTTGAGCTTTTTTGCTATGGTGAAAGCATAAAGGATAAAGGAATTTTGTGAACTATTATAGTTAATGTGCTCATAGGCACATATGCAAAATATGGAAGCATATACAAGGGAAGCGAATTGTTCAAACAAACTCTTCAAAGAAATGTGGTCCCATGGAATGCAATAAGTATTCATAATGGACACTTTAGTTTTCGCATGTTAACTTTGTCAAGTAATGCAATTTGACATGTAATGGGTGAAAGAAACATATATGCATTGTCTTGTGGGGTAGAAGTGGGCATAGTATTCCAATATCTTGAATGTTTAGACCATTGATTGCATAACAATATCAAGGAAGAGCATAGAGGTCTATCAAAAACTAAGCAACATAAGAAAAGAAATGTTGAAGTCATGACATGAACAATAGAACTATTCAACACTGAACTCAATGTCTCTAATAATTATTGCAAAAGTTGTTAATGCCATAGATGAAGTAATATGAATAAAAATTTAGTTTCTGCTTTTCTTGAAATGCAATTCAAAAACTGCTATAAATGCATAACACAAGGTTGTGTAACATATTGCCACTCCTGTGTCTAATTTCTTTGGACATAAATGCTTTACACATTTGATTGCAATAGTAATATGTCCACGAAAATGGAACAAGAGAGATGAGGAATACAAGATGGCAAAATGAAAACATGAAACAAAATTTTATGTAGTCATTATATTGAAGAATTTCAATTGCATTTCAAGAAAAGAAAAAAACAATTTGGAAAGCTGACCTGGCAATGTGCTATTGGATGATCAAGTATACTTGCAGCAATGTAGAAAGGATTGTTTAAATAGACTTGAAAGCACCGATCACTGTTACAAGGACAGTCTAGACAAATGAGTACAGTGAGTGACATATACTATGTTATTCATAAAAAGAAAACAAAATTCTTATGTAGATTCATTTTGACAATAAAGAACCTAAGTAAGAACTTTTGTTGCTTATAATGCAAATTGCATTTTATAATTTTAAAATACTTATTGTTATTTGTGTACCTTATAATATAGAACATATTTTGCATATCTATGCATTAGTGTAATTCTGTTATTGCAATGGTGCCATAAGCTCTTTAAGATACACTGAAGGAGAAATACAATCCAAGGTTGTTGGCATCCTGATAAAAAAGATGATGAGATACATCCAATTAATGTATGCCACAACATCTTATTCAATGAAGATGATTTGGATACAGACATTATAAATGAGAATCCTTATTGGTGTGTGAGTAATCCTCTTTTTCAAGACTTTTCAAGGAAATTGCATACGAATACTATCAGTAAACAGGTGGAATCAGATTTATTAATTGACTTTGATTGATTGGTCAAATGTGCACAAGGATAGTTATAATTATTTCTTTGTTTTAATTATTATGAATGTAAATACTATTTAACAGTTACCTAATTAATTAGATATGAAATGATAGAAGGGAAAAGAAGATTAATTAATTAAGATAATTTGATTCATTAAATAATAAGGTGAATTATCATTCAAAAGTACATAAATTAGAAGTTTGGAAAAATCTCTCTTTTCTTTATGCTTTAATGACAACGAGAAAGCTGAAAGAAATTGTGGAGTTTAGGCTTATATCTGTAAATTGCATTTGCCTGATAGTTTATAAAGCCTTCTCAACACATTGTCCACATATTCTTCCAAAGGTCCCATTATGGCACATGCTAATAGCACAGTGGCTCTAAAGCTTGCACTGTGGAACAGTTCTGCAGTGATTGAAGATATGTAATCTTTAGAGGACTCATAAGCACCAAGTTATTGTTAAGCTCCCATATTGTACACTGGACAAAAGACAATTGTTCATCCAAGGAACTAGTCTATGAAGATTAGTGTAGGCTGAGCACTGTGAAACCCAATCTGCCTATAGACTCTAAAATGAAAGAAAACTGACGAAAATAACTATTTATTGCTTGAAGTAACTTGTCTACGAGTGTCCTTTTTGGAACCATGACAACCTTTTCCCTGTCACTGTAAACTCTTTCGTAGAAAAAACATATAGACACACACATATATATACATATGTATACATATGCACAGATGCATCTATGTAGACACATATAAATGCATGTATGGATGTAAACATACATGCATGCATGCATATACACATAGATGCATCTATACACACATACATATATGCATAAATACATATATGCATAGATATATCCAGAGACATATGCATACATGCATACATGCATCTACAAATGTTTACATAGATATGCACATAGATAGATGCATATGTACATAGAGACATGCATACATACATACATGCACCGACACATCACACACAAAGTGATAGTGATAGTCCAAGTAAAGCACTATGAAACACAACTTCATTATGAACTTTAATGTAAGGAAACTCTGAAAATTAACAAATTATCACCTCAAGTAACTCGTTTCTGGATCTGGACTCTGTAACTATAACATCTCCTGCTCAGTTGCTACAAACTCTTCCTCAGAACATGCGCCTATAGAACTCAAGAACAACACACGCAAAGTAATAGAGATGCATAGCAAGTGGCTTAACCCTATATTAAATGACCAAAGTACCCTGGCCACACATGGCCACCAAGCCATTCCAGCGCCTTCACCTCAAGCCAGATGCCATTTAATGCATTTAATTTGTATTTATGCATTACATACGTCTACTCACTAGTTTTATAAACTATGCCTTGGCTTAAATTTATTTAATCAATCTATGCGCTCGCATTTTCCTGATATTTTAATGCATTTAATCTGCATTCATGGATTACGTACCTCTAGCCGCCAGTTTTAAAACTATGCCTTTGCTTAAATTTATTTAATCGATTTATGCATTCGAATTTTCCCAGATTTTTAAGATGAAAATGATT
>VDFB02253107.1:0-11431 GCA_007258455.2 Sequoia sempervirens | reverse complement strand
AAACATCCTTTCTCAAACATTGGAATCATACTAACATGAGAGTAATTAAATAGGAATTCTAAATGCCAAGGGGAAGGGCAACTCGAGCTGGTGTCAGTCGGAGACCAAAGGGGAACAAAGATGATGAACCACAGGCTCATAGAAGGAATAAGGATGGGATTGAAGCAATAATAGAACTGTTAACTGAACAAAGAGATAAAATCAACTCTTTGGAGCAAACGGTACAAGAACTTCGAACAAGACAAGATAATATTGAAAATATAGTTGAACCTCAAATTGAAAACCCTCCTAAAGGAGATAATCCAGAGAAGAACATAATGGATGTTATTGCACCCAGGAGAGAAAATCCTATTCTAGAATTGACTAAGGACTTGAAGAAAATCACCCCTCCGAAATTTGATGGGAAACAACTAGGAGAAGGGGCAAAAAATTGGCTTAACGAAATGGAAAAGTATTTTGAGTTAAGAGATTTCAGCAAAACTACTAAGGCCTTATGGGGGTCCTACCAACTTGTTGGTGAAGCAGCTAGCTGGTGGACTAATGTGAAGGAACAAAATAAGTACACCAAGGAGGATATAACATGGGAACAATTTGTTGAGCATTTTCGTAAAAGGTGGCTACCACAATTGTTTTTCGATGAGAAGATGACTGAGTTTCACAACCTTCGACAAGGACCTCTGACAGTTCAACAATATTGGGATAGGTTTGCCAAACTGCTAAAATATGTGCCAATATATCAACAAGATGAAAAGAGCCAAACCAGGAAATTCATTTTGGGATTAAATACCAACATAGGAGCAGAGGTTGACATGCATGGACCAGAAGGTATGAATGAAGTGTTAGAGAAATCCTTAAAGCAAGAGAGGAAGTTACAAGCTTTAACTTCAGCAAGACAATCTTTTAGGAGTAATAATTTCAAGAGGAAACAAGAATTCAGAAGGAATCAAAACTTCAACAAGAACCTAAGGAACAATTCATCAGAAAGAAGACCACCTCCAAACCATAATCAAAGGTACAATGGGAATAATGCTTACAAAAACAACTTCAACAAAAATGAACCAAGAAACTATAACGGGCCAACAAATCAACCAAGGCTCAATGAAGCAAACAATAACCAGCCTAAAAATCCAATGCAACGAGGACCACCAGGTGGA
Organism: Sequoia sempervirens; assembly: GCA_007258455.2. NCBI lineage: Eukaryota > Viridiplantae > Streptophyta > Pinopsida > Cupressales > Cupressaceae > Sequoia > Sequoia sempervirens. The sequence continues at coordinate 10,277 of VDFB02253107.1, read as the reverse complement.
TGTTTCATGTGTGGAGGGAATCACTTTGCTAGAGAATGTCCAAGGATGCAAAGTCAGATGAAAGCAAATCAACCTCAGAGGGGACCTACACAAAGGATTCATGCAGCAGTAAGAAATCGACGCACTCGATTCCAAAATGTGCCTATAGAGACTACAGGTACACTCTTTGGGAAACTAGTCTCAATTCTAATAGATACTGGATCATCTGAATGTTTTATTTCACCTGAATTTGTAAGGAAAAATGTATTTAAAGTTAATCATATGGAATCATCATGGACAGTCCAGTATGGGGATAAGGCAGTTAAAGAGGTGACCCAGTGTCTATCCGATGCAGAAATACAATTTCCTAACTTTAATACAAAGGTAGACCTTTATGTGGCACCTTTAGGATCATATGATGTGATCATTGGAATGAGTTGGTTGACAAACCATCAAGCAAATGTAGACTGTTACAACAAATGGGTAGAATGTTTAGATGATATAGGAAAAAGGGTTGTGATTCAAGGGAAACATAGACCTATAAGTATGGAAATCATATCAGCTATGCAAATGAAAAGAGAAAAGAGAAAGGGGGCTCTAGTATACATGGTTACCATGGATGAAAAGGAAGAAGGCAATGCTCCAACGCTCCAAAATTCTCCTTACCTTCAAGATTTTAGTGATGTGTTTCCAGAAGAACTACCAGGGCTACCCCCAAAAAGAAAATTTGACTTCTCCATTGATATAGTTCCAGGAGCTGAACCGGTGTCTAAGGCACCCTATCGAATGAACACAACTGAGCTGGTAGAACTCAAGATGCAATTGGAAGAATTGCTTGGGAAAGGTCTCATAAGACCAAGTGTATCCCCTTGGGGAGCACCGGTTTTGTTTGTTAAAAAGAAAGATGGAACCTTAAGACTATGTATTGATTATAGAATGCTTAACAAAGTCACCATAAAGAATAGGTACCCTTTACCACGCATAGAGGATCTCTTTGAACAAATGAAAGGAGCAACTGTGTTTTCTAAGATAGATCTTCGATCAGGGTACCACCAACTCAGGATAAAGGAAGAAGATATCCCGAAAACAGCCTTCAGAACAAGGTATGGGCATTATGAGTTTACAGTTGTACCTTTTGGTGTGACTAATGCTCCAGCTGCCTTTATGAACTTGATGAATAGTGTGTTCCATGATTACTTGGATAAATTTGTCTTGGTCTTCTTAGATGATATCTTGATTTATTCCAAAAATGAGGAGGAACACCTAGCACATCTTCAGTTAATTTTGCAAAGGTTGAGAGAACATAGGCTATATGGGAAACTATCAAAATGTGCATTCTTTAAAAAGAAAATACATTACTTAGGTCACATCATTTCAGAAGATGGTATTGCAGTTGATCTAGATAAGATAAAAGCCATAGAGGAATGGCCAATTCCAAAAAATGTGTCTGAGGTAAGAAGTTTTATGGGACTTGCAGGTTATTATAGAAGATTCATAGAAGGATTCTCAAAAATTGCAAATCCAATCACTTCATTACAAAGAAAGGGTAAGAAATTCTTGTGGACTGAACAGTGTGATAAGGCATTTCAAAATTTGAAGGAAAAATTAACCACTGCACCTATCTTAAAGGTTCCAGAACCAAATGGACACTTCATAGTTGTGACAGATGCTTCCATTGAAGGTCTAGGTGGGGTACTCATTCAAGATGAAGGTGTGGTAGCATATGAATCAAGGAAATTGAAAAATCATGAAGTAAACTATGCACCTCACGATTTGGAACTTGCAGCAATTGTACATGCTCTTCAGAAATGGAGACATTTTCTCTTAGGAAAGCCATTTGAGTTAAAAACTGACCATCAAGGACTCAAGTACATCTTCACGCAACCTCACTTGAATGCTAGACAAAGAAGATGGTTAGAATTTCTGAGCGAATACGATTTTGAGATAGAATATATTAAGGGAAAGGAAAATAGGGTTGCAGATGCACTAAGCAGAAGGAGGCACTTGATGAATATGGTAATATTCAAAACCACTTTTAGAGAAAAAGTGCTAAATGGGCAAAAAGAAGATCCATGGTATAAGCAGGTTAGATCGACCTTAGAAAATGATCCAGCTGATCCTAGTATAAAGGGGTATAATCTAGATGGTGACAAGATGCTTCGATACAACAATAGGATATATGTTCCAAACTGTAAAGAGTTAAGAGAGTTGGTTTTAAGTGAAGCCCACAATACCCCTTATTCAGGACACCCTGGGGCAAACAAACTCTATTCAGACCTTAAGAAACTATATTTTTGGCAAGGAATGAAGAATGACATAGTACTCTATGTAGCTAAATGTCTTGAATGTCAGAGGGTGAAGGCAGAGCATAGCCATCCTGCAGGATTATTATACCCCATGATATACCACATCATAAGTGGCAGGTTATTAGTATGGATTTTATTCAAGGATTGCCTACAACACCTTATAGGCATAACACAATAATGGTGGTAATTGACAAACTTACCAAGGTTGCTCACTTCATAGCAGGAAATATAACAGATGATGCTCCAACTTTGGCTAAACGTTTTGTGAAGGAAATTTTTAGATTACATGGAATTCCAGAAAAGATCATATCTGATAGGGATGCTAGATTCACTTCAAGGTTTTGGACAACTCTTCAATCAGCTTTGGGGACACAATTAAATTTCAGTACAGCATATCACCCTGAAACAGATGGCCAAACTGAAAGGACAAATCAAATTGTGGAAGACCTTCTACGTATGTACTGTATGGACCAACAATCTAAGTGGGAAGAATATCTTCCACTAGTAGAGTTTGCATACAATAACTCTTTTCAAGTCTCCCTAGGGATGGCTCCATTTGAAGCTCTATATGGAAGAACTTGTCGCACACCTTTGAGTTGGGATAATCTTGAGGATAGAGTGGTAATTGGACCAGATATGTTGAAGGAAATGGAAAATCAAATCAGGTCAATTAGACAGAGGTTAAGGGAAGCAACAGACAGACAAAAGAGTTATGCGGATAGGAAAAGAACACAAAGGGAATTCGCAGTAGGTGAAAAAGTTTTCTTAAGGGTCAGGCCATATAAAAGCTCTATAAGTTTTGGTAAGAAGGCAAAGTTGGCACCACGTTATGTGGGACCCTTCGAAATCATAGAAAAGATAAACCCGGTTGCCTACAAATTGGCCCTACCTCCCCAACTGAGTCGTATCCATGATGTTTTCCATATATCTCTTCTTAAGAAGTATGTACCTAATGAGAAACATGTTTTGAATTGGAATGCATTACAGGTCCAAGATCCTGGGAAAATAACAATAGAGCCATATCGAATCTTGGAGAGGCGCCAGTACCAATTACGCAACAGGATGGTTGATCAAAGCAAAGTACAGTGGGATCAATATGATGAAGACAATGCTACTTGGGAAGATACAATCGATTTGCAACAACATTTCCCATTCTTGTTTTAACCACTAACTAGATACTATATTTGTTTTTCCTTGTTTCAAAATACTTTTGGATACTATCTCTTTTCTATCATGAAACTTATTGAACTAGTGCATCGGGACGATGCACAATTAAGGGGGGGAGGATGTCACGACCCCTCTTCGCTATGTCAGTTAATTGTGATGTTGATCTAATTATTTATATAAATAAGATGCTTGTATTAACTCATACGTTATTTCACATGTTTTAGGCATGTGCATACTCACAAGTAAATGCTCATAAATTGAATACCTATCAACTTATAAATCAGAAGTTTCTAAAGTCAAGAAAACCACCTACTCTGAACTACTGCGCATGAAAAGAATTTAACATGTGCCAAAGCACGCTAAGCCAGCTGCCCAACGCCGAATTCACTGCCGAATTCACTGACTTTGTATCATTCACGTGGGTTGTGAATCAACTGCCACAATAAATTGCAGGTCTAACTCACATTCTACAGTTGACAATGAATTTAATGCGTTATATCTATAAAACAAGGGAATGAACTTCTGTTTTGGGGGGAGCAAGAGAACATTCTGTGGGAGACTCGATGCTTGATTTCAGACTTCAGGAAGGAGAGCCAACCTGGGCGCATTGATCACTTAGATCTCTTCCAAGAATCAACGTACACAAGTAGGTTAAAGTCCAAGTACGCAGTTTTGATCTTAGGCAAATTCATAATCATATTCTTATGCGTTGTTTGGATGTGCTCATGTCTGTTGATATTTTTGTAAAGAAGTTTTAGTTGATAATACTTTTCAATTTTCTGGGCTCTTTCTTGGATATGGAATTTGAAGATCTCTTTGAAGAAGAAATTTTCAATTTTGGAAACAACAGTTGGTAGGGTTGTAGTCTTTCTCAACATTTTGCTATATTGTTGGCTTAAAAGGTAGCCTCTTTGTAGTTTTGTAGTTAAATTCTTCCTAGAAGGCTCATCATCTGCTTTTGCCAAAGACTGTTTTCTAATTACCCAGGAATTTCGCTCCTCAGTAAATGTTGTAGGAAATTTGGATTTGATCTTAAAGATTGTCCATTGGGATTTTTCTGTTGCTACCTAACTTTTCCTTCGATGAATGTCTGTGGTTTTGCAATCCTGATTTGTCATTTTTGAGTGATATGGGAGAATTTGCTGCAGTTTAAGCATTCAATGTTTTTGTAAGGCAAATTTCCTTTATTACAGTGGTGTCTTCCATTACCATTTACTGCCCTCAAATATGACTTTTCTATCATGTGGTTCATCCTCCATTTAAATATGTATTTCAATCTAGAATATGCTACCTTATATTGTTTGATATCCGACCCATGGTGATAGAGTAGGGTTCGACATACTTAAAATTTAATATTATATATATTTATCAATCATGCATACTTTCTCTTTTTGAAAATTTGGTGTAAGACATGCCTTTATGGTTCCAATTATCTCTATTACCTCAATTACTTTCTTTAGGAGATATATATATGTATTTGGTTACAATCTTTTGTTTAATGCCATTTCATAAATGAGGGTAAAATTTAAATATTTGGGTTAAGTGATATTCAAGGTCTATGTACCGAAAGATAAGGCCATGTAAATATGGTTACTCTAACATGTTAGATGAATGAACGGACCTTGTTGCTTTTCTTACTGAAATTTGAATTGGTGTATATAAATGGGCATCGATCTAAGATATTAATAACCATCCTTAATTTTTATTTCATAATAATTGAATGTTGATTTGGTATTTATATATATACATATTTCCTTATACGATCTAATCCGTTTAGGGAGTCTTACCAAACACTTGGCATTTGTAAATTATCTCTAGTATGGTTAGAAATTTGCAATATAATCAAATTAAAGATATTGTTAGCCTGAAACCACGTATTAACATTGATAAAATTATCTTGATATATTGAAGCATTCAAGTTCTCCTTTATTCTAGTTGGTCTAGGACCTTTAATTTAAATACAAAGAACAATGAAACCCCTTCTACACAAAGGTAGTTCTTCTATAAGAAATAGACAACATAAGTACTCCTAGTTAGTGTTGAATAATTACCTTATTACATTCCATAATATAGCCATTGGAATTTTCACATCCTAATGCTAAATAAACCATCTAGAAGATAGAAATATAAGTGGAATAATAGGACTCTAATCCTTGAAATGATTCTTGAAGATATTTTAACTCTAGGTAAAAGTGATTTCTTGTATACTTTTGATAACGAAAGTAGTGAACAGTATATGTTATGAAATTTCTCAAAAATAATGCATGTCTTTAATTTAAGTACTCACTTAATTACGTTGCATGGGAATTTCTTTTACGAGTGATAAATGGTTAAATAATTTAAGTTACTAAGATTAGAACTTATTATAAATTCTTGACCAATGCTTGTTGATTTATTAAATCATCATGGGTTTCCTTTTATGAATATTGTTAAAAGTTACCGTGTCTTATGAACTTCTTTTCCTAATCAATATTAAGTATGTTAGATATAGATTTGGAAACTAATCAAAGAAGGAAAAACAAAACCAGCAGCGTTCGGTATTAACGATGCCTCTGGCTCACGTTTACGGGTAAAGCCGTCGCGCTTGAGCTACTGCATCTATAGCCTAACACAGCTGCAATAACGGCGTCTGTGGCATCGTCCCTATAAATCGCCGGGGAGAAATAAGGGACATGAGTTGTTTAAAATCCAAAGGGAGGGAAATCCCCTTTGGATCGATAATCTAAAAAGATAAAACAAAAATGAATCAAATCCGCTAGTGACAACCTAGAAAATTGTAACTTAGGAATTTTTCAGTGGTGCAAATGTAATTCTAACTCAAAGATAAAATCATGTGGATAAATCATTAGGGAATCATTTAAACGGGTCAAGGGAGACGAACTTCATTAGGGAGTAAGGTTAGATGAATGTTAATAGGTAAACAATGAATGGTCAAGGCGATCGTTTATTATCCATGCTTACCATCGTGGGTAGCAGCCGCAGAGGAACTATCTAGGGGAAATAAAAACCCTAGAAAGGGTTGCGTACCCACTTTATAATAGTTCACATAAACATAGCCTAGAAAACAGAACTACATATTTTACGCCTTGATCCCGTTTGGAAGCAGGGTATGTAGGCAGTCTGGGAAACGAAGGATGCTCCCAGTACTCAGGCGTTCGGGAATGGGGTTTAGGGTTGGAGAGATCACATAACTAGTTATATAAGATAATCAACCAAAATACATGCAACTATACTCGGAAGAATCCCGTATGGATTGCTTGATTCCCCGAGGCCCTTAGGCCAAATTCCGAGGCGGGTTTCAAGTTTAGAATTACAATTTTACATACCCCTGAGGACGACGACCTCGGTACACTTTTAGTAGAAAGTGTGGTCATCAGGGAAGCGACTCAGGATCCGGATGATCCCAATGAGTCCAAGACTCTGGCCAGAGCACATACCTATCAGATGATAGATGCCTGCCTCGTTTAGGTGGATGCCTATTCCGATTATATGAATAGATGTATTCCTATTCCATATGAATAGATGAAGTGAATTCCTGTTCTGTATGAACAGATGATATATCTATCCCGTATGGATAGAAGTTCCCGAGTATACTTGTGAATGAATACTTGAAAAAAAAATAGAGTGGTATTTCGGTTAAAAATTAATTGGGTCTTTACATGGTCAGTGGTTTCCTTAGGATTGACACGATCGATACAATGTTGATGAGTCGCATGTGCGTCTTGTGTTGTGCACCACTCCTCATATGCCACCTACTCTCCTCAAATGGGAATTCAAAGGATGTGGTAGACATCCAAGTGAGAGTGACAATCATCTCCCATATCGAGAGATGAAAATATGAGGTGTTTGCATCCCACCTCTCCATCAATGCCATCAACATAAATGCGTGAAACTGGATCTCAAGCATTGTGTATACCCACCATATCCCCACATGTTGTAGCAAAGCATGATCACTAGGTGTAATCTAGTCACTGTGACTCTACAACAACAATAGCATAGCACCTCCACCATGCTCAAAGATTTTGGGTAGCTCTTGAAAAACTATAGAAAAACTATGTCAAGGAAATCCATTTCTACTCTACATCTCTAATCTACATCTTCTAAAAATTTCTTTCTATGTCTTTTAGATGCTTAAGCATCATGTAGAGCTTGTGTGGCATGCTGGCATTTTAGGCCTCCTCGGTCGATGCAATGCACAAGAAAGACACCAGCGTGGTCGACGAACCCCAACGCGCTAGCCAGATGCTAGCACACCCATGGAATGTCATCATGTTGGCTGGACATCTGTGTTGCTCATGGGTTTTCTAATGCTAAAAAAACTCAAAAATGGAGGGTTAAGTGAAAAATTTCCTCGTACCACATCTAGTGGCTCACTCCTCTTCATGGTGGACCGTAATTGCTTAATATTAGGTCACCAAAAGTCTCATTTATGAGGAATTTTATTGAAAAATCTAACACAAAGTCAACAAAATCCTCACAATGAATAGTGAAAATGACGTTCCATGGGCACACACTAGGTGTATATGGGAAAATTTTTGCCCATTTTTTGTGACGAAATTTCCCTTTCCCACCTTCTTGTTTTCACCCAACTAGTTGGGAGAAAAAAAAGGATGGGGTGTATACTCACTTCATCAAATTTTTCTTTTGATTCACCAAAAAAAATATTGAACATTCTTCTCGTGGTAATTTCTTCCATTTTTAAAACTGGCCCATTTTTGAGTTTTGCATATAACCGAATTTCACATCAAATGTTGTAGTTCCCTGTCAGGCTCAAACACTAGAGGCATTGCTAGTATCTGCCTACTCAACTTTTGCGGCCTCTATAGTATCCTTTTTTGCAAAATTGTCAAAATTTCAAAATTAATGTTCATGTCTTCTTAGCTACTAAAGTGGGGGAAAAAGATAGTGTCGTAAAATTGTACCTTGTGGTAATTTCACACTTACTTATTTAGGCTCGTTGCATTTATGACAAAAACCTATAAGTCAGAATTCCACGATTCTAAAATCATAGGCAATAGATAGAGGTAGAGAAAGATATAAAAATAAAGAGATAGAGGGATAGCTCAATAGATAGAGAGTGAGTGATATAGATAGAAGGGGATATAGAGAGATAGAGAGGTATAGAGAGAGATAGAGGTATGACATTCAAATCTTGCAAGTATATGTGTATATCTATGTGGAGTTGTGTGGACTAATTAATAACTGACACAACAACAAAGATGTTGACATAGGTTAACACCTAGTATGGTGGATATAGCTTTGATAAATCTTTAGGACAATTGTAATAATTGTAACATAATATTGAATTATTTGTAATCAATGTGTATAACCTCATTTTGTTTTTTTGGCAACATATGCACTATATTTTAGTGCCCTTATCCCCTTAGACTTCTCAAGATAGAAGATATTTGAGGGATCAAAATATAAGATATCTGCAACTACGATAGTTGACATGTCATTCATAATTGTACTAATTAGTAAGTTGGATTTTGTAGAGGAGAGAGTGCCAGGGGAGGAGGCTACTTGGAAATTGCATAGGATGTGTCATTTTTCATTGAATATGTATGAAGTTACAAAATATTTGTTGCTTTGACTCCATTGCAATAGATTTATTTTATCTTCTTTCTTGCTTCTCTTGTTTGCATTTGTTTCTCATCATTAGAAGTCTCAAATTATACTATGCCATTATTTTCCGTATACCCATACTTTCTCATCTTTACTTTCACATACAATTGTATGACTATGAAGATATTATTTTGCTTATATGTTCTTGGAGATTAATACATTATGAGGTGAGGTACTCCTAAGTCCCACACAACCTCACACCTTTCGAATGACTTTTGTGTGTTGATAATCACATTTTAAAATGAATTAACATTAACTTTGATTTTCTATCCAACAATCATATTAAGTTTAATTTCATCTAAATTGTTCTATCATATTTATACATTATTTACAAATTTAATTATTAACTAAAATAAATATTTTTTCTATAAGTACAAAATAATATTAAATTAATTTTAAATAATTAATTAAAAAAGTATTTAAGTAATTTTTTATTTATTATGGTTTCTATAATTATAAAATAAATTCTAAATTATTATATAATATTGGGTAGAATGTAAAATATGTGTATTATTGATTAATAATGTAAATATAATTATATAATAATCATTATATATATATATATAATTATTAAACATATAATATTATAAAATTTAAAAGTTAACCTTGGATATGTAAAATGATGAAAAATAAAATTAAATCATTATCTTAATCAAACTAAAAAAATAATCTAATTTTTTAAATTAAAAACTATTTAATAATTAAAATTATCTCTTCACAAATTAAATCATTATGTTAATACTATAAAACACTTGTAAATTAAAAACTATTCAATAATTAAAATTAGCTCTTCACAAATTAAATCATTATCTTAATACTATAAAACACTTATAATAAATCATTTTTGAGCATTTTTTGAGCTGGAAAGAAACCATCTTTAACTTGGACCTGTGTAATAATTTTGTTGTTGATTCTATAGGGAAGATTGTCATGTTTAATATATGGAAAAGTAGATGTATGGCTGTTTTTGCTAATCATAACATTCATCTGGAATCATAAATGCTAAGGTTTTATTCTCACATTATTTTGCAAAATGTTTTCTTATGTTCACAACTGCAGGGAATTCTCAAAGTTAACGTGAAAATCAACATTCATTTGGACAAAATTAAATGACAATTATTGCAGCTGCACAAAAATGATGTAATATGTTCCAAAAAGCTTCAACGTATGTTAAAATTTAGTGTTTCAAGTGTTTTCTCT
>VDFB02253106.1:0-101474 GCA_007258455.2 Sequoia sempervirens | reverse complement strand
CAAAATTTGAGAAGCATTCATACAAATCCATGGAAACCAACATGGATGGAGTGTTCTCCCACATTCCTATCAATGTATTGCATTATGAAGATGCCCACATTTATATTCATTCTCAACTAAGTGAATACAAACATTTGTAGATGGAAGAGTTCAGGTTCATTAATTTGCTGGGTGATAATTTTTAGCTTAAACTAGAATATGGGAATGTGGAATTAAAAGGATTGGATTTATGGAAGGGTTTTCCTATATTTTCTATGAAGATGAATGGGTTATAATTACTTTAAGCCAAATTCATGAGGATATATTTTGGCTTGATCAACCCTATCTAATCACAAAGGAAGCTATCATGGTTGTGATTGGTTTGTGCTCTACCAGACTAGTGCCAACACTGAAAATTGTTAAGAATACAAAGGTCATGAAACTTATCAGAGCAAAATTTGACAAGAGAAATCTAACTATGGATGATATTATTGATCTTGGTGTTTGAATGCCATAATGGGAATTGCATACAAGATCTATTACATAAAAAGAGTAGGGTTTTCTATCGCTACCACTATCTACATTTCTTTTCAGATGGTGAAGGAAGGGAAAGACTATGACCTTTGTGAGCTCCTATGAGTTAAATTGTTGGAGAATGTACAAAGAACCAAGGATTCATAGTATAACTTCCAGTATGGCTTCCTGATCATTTTCCTTATGTTTTATTCCATAAATGAACACCAGGTATGAAGAATGTGGTTTGGGGAAGGGATATTCCTGTATTGCATCAAATTAGGGAGTACATGCATAAGTTTTCAGACACCAATCAATGCAACACAATGTTTTGGGGTTTCTTTAAGACCTTCCAGATCAGTGAAATGCAAGGGACAAGATACCCTCTCAAGTTGTAGAAAGGTACAAGGATGCGATCACTTTCATGGTTGATAAAGACAATTGTTATATGGAAGCAGTTGAACCAAGGACTTCTTGGATTACAAGGCTACGTTATGAACTCCTTACAAAAGAAAGGATTGCATATGCTTACATATTGCTCAACAAACCTAAGGATACCACAGTTGAGATATTTGGTACTTATGATGAAATAACCAAAAATCTATTAGAAAAGAATGCAAAAGAAAAGGAGAAAAATAAAGTAGGAAAGGTGATATCAGATTTAAAGAGGGTGATTTGTTAAAATTGTCAAAAACATGAGCCATAGGATCAAACAATGAAACAAAACACCTTCCATGCAAGAGATTTGGAAACAAAGAATTGCTATATTCCTCAACAAGAAAAAGATACAAAATGAAAGAGATGAGAAAATATCAACAGAAGAGAAAATCTCAAAAGAGGAAGAGTGTCTTTTTTCATTGCTTGATCCTGTGGCTCATGTTTTTCACAATTCTAACATGGTATTAAAGCTCTTGAATTTTATTTTTTTGCATGGGATGTCTCATTTTTGGATGTTATATATTTATTTCCAATATTTTATCCTATTTGTGCATTGTAGACATCATTTTCATGCACATTTTCTTTTGTAGATGAACTGAGATAAAGTGCCATTTTGATGTATATTTTTTGGGGATTTTGCACATCTTGTTGTGCCTTTTGTAATCACACTATGATATAAAGTGCCATGCAGGGGGTTGATGTTTTCCTTTGGTTTTCCATCACACCTTTTTCAAGTGAGTTTCTTTTCCACAATAACAGTGAATCCTAGTGATTCTTTCCTCATGTGTGTGTGCCTTAGTTTGCACACCCTTTTATTTGCAGGTTGTTTCTCCTAAATGCACTTCTTGGTTTCACATAGTTTTAGTGGATCTATCTTGGCTCTCCCTTTTAACATTATGGGGGTGTCTACTATTGGTGCTAATGCTTCTTTGGTTTCATGATTTTAGTGATCTATGTATCTAGTTCTTGTTCCTATATACTTTTGAATGCAATGTACATCAGCAATTGATTACCCATGCATTTTGGTGAGATGGATCATTTACCATATGGAAACTCTTGCATTCCTATTTGTGAAGGCTCTTCATTTCATCACTATAGATATCATCATTTGACAACAATCTACAAATTCTTTGCTCTTCAACGATGTTCTACATTGTAATGTCATAAAATTCCACCCCTTGCAATTTCACATACATTATTGCATCTGCTTTAGTGTCCACTCCTTTAGCATCTTCTGTAGGCTCATTTTAGCCCCTGCATTAGCCTTTTTCCCTTTTCAGGATGCTCAACACCCTTTTTTATTAGCTAGCTTCATGTGTCAGCTTTGCATTGAACCTTGTGATTTTCTTGTTTGTGTCATTTTGTAGCATGATGTGTTTGGACACTAGCGCGCCATGCAGACGTCTGCATGCCACACTAGCATCCCATGAAATTTCAACATTCAAATGACTGCTTCTGAGCATGTTTTCCACTTGTCAGTCCCTTTGTCGGTGGTAATGGCTTGGGACGCCTTGTAATGAATTGAGAAGCTTCTTTTCCTTCTTTAAATGCTATCTTTTCAATCCATTTTGGTCTTCTAACTTATCTCTAGCTTTGGCTCCTACCTTTTCTTCCTCTCTTGCTCTTGCTATCTTGCTTGTACAACTCCATACAACTTGTTACAACAAAACTCTCAAGCTCTCACAACACCTTTAGCAACACTTTTGGCTTTTGCAACTAATTATCTCTCTCGTTCGCTTTCCTTAAGCTTTGCAACTAATATCTCCTTTGCCTTATGCTTGTGAGCATCTTGGGATTTCACACATTCCTTATCTATTGCATATATATTTCATGATATGGGTTCTCCTTCTCGAGTGGGGATTGCTTTTATCACCTAAATTTTGTGATATGGGTTCTCCTCCTTGAATAGGGTTTTCTTTTATCACTCATCACATAATTTATTTCTCTCTATCTATCTAGCTGTCCGTGGAGGTGGGAACACCAAAACTGGGGTTTGACTGAGGCAAACCCCTATACAACCCCAACATTTTCTCTAGATCTTACGCATGCAGGTATTGAAGATATTCATGTGTTGGAGGCTTCATTACTTGGGTTGTTGTGAGAATTTTCTTTCTCCATTCTCTTTACTTCTATCATTTACTTTACCTTATTTCAGTCTCATTACTTTCTATTACTTTCGTGCATTCTAGAAGTTCTCAGTAATTAGATTGTCAATAGTCCCCTTGTTGTTTTCTAGGATTTTCTCACTTTTTGGTCTATATGAGATTCCAGTGCATCTCTGGGATACTAGTGTGCCACACTGTCATCCATATTCAGTGCTACCATCCTTTGGCTGAGAGCTCGTCAGTTTGTCCAAAAAATCTATGTGATTTACTCTTTCTGATTTAGAACTCTCATGTTGTTCCTTGAGGTAGTTTAGGGCAGTTTTCCCCTTGGGAATATCTTGAGAATAAAGAGACTCATGAGTAGTGAATCCACCTTCTCTACATTTTAGCGAACCTGACGTGAATCACAACTTTTTTCAAAAAAACAAGGAATTTATTTACCCCAACTTGGTGGGGTCATAACTTTTGACTCGGTGCTCAGAATTCATAACCGTTTACACCATTGGAAGGTCTCTAAGAGGAATAATTCAATATTTAAAATATTGTGCCTTTGGAAACTAAATTTTAGGGACCGACGCAAGTTTCGACCCCAAATTCTACTCCAAAGACCTCTGAAAATACAAATTACTAGAACATAGAAAATACTGAAAAAATCTAAAAACCTGGATTTTTTGTTTTTCTTAGTTTTGTTATTAGTTGAATTGTTTATTCATTACTTATCATATTTAACTTACTATTTTCAAAATAAATTTAATATCTTCTTTTATCAACTCAATATCTAATTCTATTCAAAATGTTAATTATGTTCCATTTCATGCATGCAATGGTGACTTGGCTTTACCCTTGCCACTCGGTATCTTTGATCCTTCTCATGAGATTCCTCTTACTTTGAAGGATATCTTGTTTCAAGAAGATGAAATCATTGATACCTTTCTTAACATTACTATACCTTCTCTTCATTCCAATGCACTCTCTTCTAGAGATGATGCATTAGTGAATGATGAATCTCTTATTTATTCCAATGCACTCTCTTCTAGAGATAATGTATTAGAAAATGATGAATCTCCTTCCACATTTGATCCTCCCTAGATTGATGTTGGGAATATGTCTTCAAACAATTATTCCACTAGTTGTGATGATTCTGTAAATGTAATCTATGTCTCTACTCCCCCTCAAAGGCCTAAGAGACTAATCATTTATCTGACTCTTGCTATTCCTTCTCTTAAAAGGATTTGTTTTATTGATGGTGTTCCATTTGATAGTGATTCTTCTAATATTTCTAAGGCTCCCTCTTATAGAGTGGTATCCCATACTTATGAGAATAGAATGAATAAAATACAAGCCTTCTTCAAGCTCCTAAACCTACAACCAAAGCACTCGGTGATTACAATCTTGTCAAGCAACTTCAAGTTACTCTGGCTAAGATCTCATTGTGGGACTTGCTTCAATCTACTTCAATTTATCAAGTTATGCTTTAGGAAGCCTTGCAAAAGATCCTCTTGCCTGCCTCTACTAGGCTAATGGATGTTAATGTGTTGATGGCTCATATTCGTATGGATTCACCAAATATCACATTCTCTCTTTAAGAACTTCCGCCCCCAGATGTGTAGAAGCAAGAAAACCATCTAATGATTATAGTTAACATTAATAATATCAACATTAGATGTACTCTCATTGACGCTGGTTCATTGCTCAATGTATGTAGCATTGATCTATTGCCTAAAATTAATATTTATTCATCTTCTCTTAATAATTCTTCTATTGAAATTTGTGGGTTTGATAATATTGGTCGACAAGCCCTAGGCACGATCGTCTTTCCTTTGAGGTTGGGACCCATTACCCTACCCACCCTTGTATATGTTATGTTAGGAAAATTACCATATAACCTTCTTCTTGGTAGACCATGGATTCATGCTATGGGTACAATCCTGTCTACCTTGCATAAATTGATAAAGTTCATTTGTAATAATCAAGTAGTCAAATTCATAGCTGACCCCGAGGCTATGCACTTATGTGAAATGGCAGTTGTTGGTCAGGTTTCGGTTGTGCCTACTCTTATTCCTTTAGTGTCTTCCAATGTGTCATTGTTTACTCCAATAATACCTACTACAAAGGATACTCTTGAGATAGATGTCCTATAAGAAGATCCTTCTGAAGCAAGAAATCATAAGTCTACTCCTTCTACCTCTTCTCAAGAGAATGCATGTCTTGGTGATGATTGCGGTTCTCTATAATTTATGGAATCCTTCAATGGAGAATATAAATTCACCTTGATTCACTTAGAACTTTCAATAACATCATCCACACCCGCTATCAAAGATGATTACTCTTTTCTATTGTGGGATAATGTGAACAACAATTGTAATGTCCTTGATGCCAATCCTCCTCCTTTTGAGGAAGATGATTGCATTTCTATTAAGGAGGCTAATGCTAGCAGTCATGTCAAGAAGGATAATGGAGATCCCATAGAATAGTGTGATCCCCATTGTTGGAGCAATGCTCTCTATGAAGATCCTCCTCCTTCTCAAGATTTGCAAGAATGTTATGGCCCTAACTTTAAGCTTGTCTCTAAATATGGATATGGGCATGAAGGTTGTGGGTGTAAAGAACAAGGAATTCAAGTCCCTATAGAATGTGCACCTCGTAAGCGTAATTTGGGGCTTGGTTGCTCAAGTGAGCAATCTAAATAGAAACTTGGTTGAATGTGGATGCGATTTCTGCTTAACCTCGATCTTGCAAAATGATTCATCTACCATTTTCTGCTATCTTTATGCCTTCTTCTTTCGAGAAGTTAAACATTTCTCCACAAGAGAAAGGTTTGCTTCCTTCTCCTCATTCTTTATCTAAGAAAGAGCATATTTTTTTGTTGCTTCTAAAAGCCCACTTGATTACTCTTCCTTCTCCTACATGTAAGAAATTTCATAAAGATGATAAAGAAACACGTTCTTTCTGTGCATACCATCGAGTTCTTGGCCATTCCACTAGTGAATGTAAGGCCTTGAATGATAAAATACAACAATTTTGTGATTCCAATGCTATCAAACTCCCCTTTGACTAATGCACTTTCCTTTTCTTCAAATGACGTGATACCAGGGCCCACCTCTATCTTGTATGTTTTGAGTATCTTGCATGGTTCTCCTCCCCTATGTGTCGGGGGCAATGATAACTTGTTCTAGAGATGTATGCCTCACTTGACGAACCCCCTCTCTTTTCTATGTCTTTCAAATGTAGCATCCCTTGAGTGGACCCTTTTCTCTTTTGAAGGGTTCTCGAGGGACCCCCTCTCTTTTCTGTCTTTCAAATGTAGTGTCCCTTGAGTGGACCCCTTTCTCTTTTGAAGGGTTCTTGAGGGATCCCCTTTGAAAGATTCTCCTTCAAATGAAATCATTTGCATCTAGCTTGGGGGTAGCTTGAATAGACCTCGCTTTTCAAATAGTGCATCCCTTGAGTGAACCCCTTTTCTTTTGAAGGGTTCCCGATGGACCTCTTTGAAAGCTTTCTAAATGTGGATGGTCTGTGTGATTATTTTCTTGCATGGCTCTTTCAATCTAACATGTTTTATTTGTGGATTAACATGTTGCTTTGCAAGTGTTCTTGTGAATCCGCTTTCCAATCTAACTCTGCAGAGTCCCCCTTTCATTGGGCTTCCTTCACGAGAGATTACTTGGGGGAATTCCTTCTTTATAGGTCCAAGGGCCTGTGAAGCACTCACATCTTGTGGGATTTTTCCATTGTTGGTATGCAGGCCTTCGGTGTACTTTGTTCAACTTCATAGTTCCATGGAGCGATGAAGTCCTTTTGTTCAAACCTCCTTGTGAGATAGTACCTGTGGAGCCATCTCTCTTAGAATTTTCATTCCTTTCTAGCTTATCCATCTCTCTTAAATTCTCTTTCTTCTCAATTGTACATATTGAATCGAAGATTTGCATCTTCTTCATCCTAAGTATATGCTATTTCTCTCTTCGATATTGGTTGCTTCTCTAACTTTTGGGTGCATTCTTCTCTTGAAGAAATTGATTCTTACATTCTTCTCTCCTTTTAAGAATTCTTTTGTGTGTTGTTTCTTAATTTTGGGATGACACATAGTACTGAGACAACCTTTTACATCGAGGTCTCTTTCAGATTGTTGACTCAAATCTTGTTAGTTAGTTAGGTGCCTGTATATGTTTTTATGTTCTAACCCCGTGATGCGGTGGATTTTTATGTTCTAACACTCTTGTCTTATGCAAGTATTTCTTGTCTAATGTGTTAGTTTTGTAGGTCTTCAACCTAGGGGAAAGCTTCTTTGGTTCAAAGAGTTATTTTATTCCTCTATAGTATCCATTTAGCATTATGATGTTATTTATGTTTAGTATATTTCCTTTAGTGTGCATATTAGTGAAGATTCATATGCTTGCTAAAGTGGGGGAAAAATGTAATGTCATAAAATTATACCCCTTGTAATTTCACATACATTCTTGCATCTGCTTTAGTGTCCACTCCCTTAGCATCTTGTGTAGGTTCATTTTAGCCCCATCCATCAAACTTTTTTCCATCTCAGGATTATCAACACCCCTTTTTTAGTAGCCACCTTCGTGTGTCAACTTTGCATTGAACCTTGTGATTTCCTTGTTTGTGTCCTTTTGTGGCATGATGTGTCTGGACACTAGCACACTGCGCTAGCATCCTATGACATTTCAATGTTCAAATGACCGCTTTCGACCATGTTTGCCACTTGTCAGCCCATTTTGTTAGTGGTAACGGCTTGGGATGTCTTGTAACAACTTGAGAAGCTTCTTTTCCTTCTTTAAATGCTATCTTTTCAATCCATTTTGGTCTTCTAACTTATCTCCAGCTTTGGCTCCTGTTTTTTCCTCCTCTCTTGCTCTTGCTATCTTTCTTGCATAGATCCATACAACTTGTTACAGTAGCACTCTCAAGCTCTCACACCACCCTTAGCAACACTTTTGGCTCTTGCAGCTACTGCTCTCTCTCCTTTTATTTCCTTAAGCCTTGCAACTAATATATCCTTTTCCTTATGCTTGCAAGCATCTTGGGATTTCACACATCCCTTATCTATTGCATCTATATTTTGTGATACACGTTTCCCTCCTTGAGTGAAGATTTCTTTTATCACCTACATTTTGTGATATGGGTTCTCCTCCTTGAGCGTGGTTTTATTTTATCACTCATCGCATACTTTATTTCTCTCTATCTATCTGGTTGTCTGTAGAGGTGGGAACACTAAAATGGGGGTTTGACTAAGGCAAGCCCCTATACAACCCCAACACTTTTTCTAGATTTTAAGCATGTAGGTATTGAAGATATTCATGTGCTGGAGGCTTGATTACTTGGGTTTTTATGAGCATTTTCTTTCTCCATTCTCTTTAGTTTTATCATTTACTTTACCTTATTTCAGTCTCATTACTTTTTGTTACATTCGTGCATTCTGGAAGTTCTTAGTAATTAGATTGTCAATAGTTGCCTTGTTGTTTTCTAGGATATACTCACTTTCTAGTTTGTACGAGATGCTAGTACACCTCTAGGACACCAATGCACCATGCTATCATCCATATTCCACCCTTCCATCCTTTGGCCAAGAGCTTGTCAGTTTGTCCAGAAAACCTTTGTGATTTGATCTTTCTAATTCTAGAACTCTCATGTTATTCCTTGAGGTAGTTTAGGGAAGTTCACCCCTTGGGAATCTCTTGAGAATAAAGAGACTCATGAGTAGAAAATCCCCCTTCTCTTCATACATGTTCCTCTTTTTTTGGGAAATTGTTTCGATTGGAGGCTTCTTATTCCTTCACCTTGACTTGGGGGCTTTTTCAATCTTTCATTTTTCTTTCTCTCCTTTAGAGAGGAGTTTTTTCCATGTGGTTTTCTCCCTTTCTCCAACTTTGAGAGATATTTTTTTTGTACATGGGTACCTCATCGGGTCTTGTTTTATCGAGACCCATCATGCATTCTCTTTTTAGGGTTTTTAGCTACTCCCTAAGTTCATCTTAAGGGGGTGTTAGAGTAATCATGCATTAGCTAATAATTAATTAATTTTTAATTAATTATTAGTCTAATTTATTCTCATACATTTAACCTAAACTTAGGAGTGATTTTTTATGTTAACTAGAGAGCTATTATTAGATAATTCTCTCTCATTGCATAGATGTTGACACTTGTCATTATCTAATCCCTTTCTCATTTAGGGTTTCTCATATATAACACTCAACCCTCATTGTATTATCATGCCTTTGATAGAACTCTCAACTTTTGAGGATTTTTTTTCCTTGAGGACTACCAAAATTCCTTTTAGTAGTAGAAGGACTAATAATGAAATATTGGTGGAAATCAAGACTACTAAAAAGAAGAAACCAAGAACTAAGCAAAATGAAAGAAGGGAAGAGAATAATCATGTGAATATAGTTAATGATGAAGAAGATGAAGAGGAAGAAATGAATGGATACATCTTAAAAAGAAGAAAGAAGAGAACAAGGTAAGAAGTAATAAATGAAACATCTAAAGAAGAAGGGAAGAAAAGGAAAACAAAAGACTCCTCCAGATCATGTGCCTCTATAAATTGAGGCCATTATTAATGCAATTGTGGAGCATGATGCACTAAAAGAGGTTCCTAAAATTTATGATGAAATGTCCCTCGCTAACAAGACCATAATTGAGAAAGCAATAATTATGTATATGAGAAGTTTCAATATGGCTCTATATGAAATCATTGATCAACTTCTGAAAAGCCTTGCAGATGTATTCAATAGAAAGATGAATGTAACTATTTTAGAAGCTAAGATGAGATATTAGTAAAAGATGGTGTAACAATCTCTCATGAAGAAAGGGTAGAATTATCTCAATATTAGGGTTAGGAATTTAGACCAAACAAAAATAAATACCTTGTAGTGCCTCTCCATTCTCATAGTGGATGTGTAGGAAGTTTGGCTTTGAAACTTGGAGATGAAAGTAAAATAATAGAGACATTTAAAGGTATGTGCTAATGATGTTAAACAATTGATATTGTATATCATAAATTTATGGACTAAGTAAAAATGTTAGGAAATAATTTATTATATGTGTTTAAGGATATATTTATCATGATGTGTGTGTTTAGACATGACCATTATTACGATGTATGTTATTGACATATTGATGTGATGAAAGTGTTTTGTTACCTTTGGAGTTTTCACTTGATTCTAATATATTATCATTGTATTGTCATATTATTATGATTTTGATTATGGTTATTTTTATTATTATAAAATATACTGATTTGTGTTCAAGCTTTGTGGCTGCAAGATGGGGCATGAGCTTCTATTAGTGTTGTGGTGAGTATGATGCATATTGTTATGTTATTGTTATTATACAGAGATTTACTTGGATAACTGAGTGATACAGTAGTATGTTTGTTAGGATAAGTGGAAAGGGCGGCATCGTACCATTGGACGTATGAGAGACATACGAGAATGAGATACGATTGCTAGAGCCTATTTCCTAGTGCTTTGGCTATTATGCACATGTGCTCTAATTTGTATGTTTAAGTGAACAGGTATTAGACTACGTCTCTACCTAAATTAGTAGGTCTGAGCGTGCCTCTAATCCCAATGGTGGTTGAGGAGATAACATCTAGGCCCAAATTATAACCTAACCCTAGCCATTGTTCTCAATTAGAGACAATTGATGAAGAATGTGTTAACTTTTTCAGGTTGTCATGAGACAATGTCCGATCTTCTTTACCCTATGTTTGGAGTGTTGCATTTATTTAATTGTTTCTTATGTGAAATGTGATTGTTTGATTTTGTTGTCTAACCTTAGTTTTAGATCCCAACCTGTTGGTGTTAAACTCTGTGGTTAGTTGTGTTGTTATGATTGTGATTAGTGTTATTTATCTTTTGATGTGAATGTTGCTATTTCATGTGAAGTTATTTTATGATTTATATTTTACCTTAGTTTGTGAGTTATTTGAGTGAAGTTAGATATTGAATCTATTATATTTATTGTTATGATTTTTATTAATGTGTTTGAGGTGTGATATAATATTATCCATAAGTGACATTTATTTATGTTATGTTTTATTATGTTATTATTTTGAGGAATAATTATTTAATTATTGTTTATTATTATCATTATTTGGTATTTGGTTATTGTTTATTGAGTAATATTTGTTTTACTTTTGTTTGGATGTAATTTTTGCATTATTAGTCTCTTGATTCATTTTATTAAAATGGTTGTTTAATTTATGTTTTATAAAATTTTTATGTGGTTTTAATGATTTAAAATGCTACCTATGTGATAACTTTATGGGTGAGAGGTATTTTTATTTTATAAAATTATGTTTTGAGAGTCCAGAACCCACCTTAATTACTCCATTATGAAAAGTGACGAAAATGGAAGTTGAAAGGGGGCTGAGAGGTTGTCTTTTGAGGGGGAGAAGTGTTCTCTTTATTCTGGGAGGAGAAAGGGTTTTCGTGCTGTTGGGTTATAAGATTTTTAGCATGTATGTTGGATTTGGATTGTGATTCTTTTTCGGGAGAGATTTTTCTATGCTTGCAAAGAAGAAGGAGCAATAAGAAATTTGTGGCAATTTGAGGGTTTTGAAAGTTGAAAACTTTGGAGCTCAGCATCAAATTTCTGTCATTCCCAAGCGTTGGATCCAGGTTGGATTTTCAGATCTTGTGTTAAAAAAAAATTTCGTATGCATGAATGATTTGATTGATTTCTTTCTTTTGATTTTTGAAAATAAATATTGGATGGTTTTATTTTTGTGTGTGAATGAAACATTTATTCTACAATAAAAATCAATACATATTTGTTATTCTTGGTATTTACCAGTAAAAGGGTCTGATTGCGTTGCTCATAAATCTAAATTTACAAAGTGGGTTGGTGAGATTTTTAAAGGGTTTTTTTATTTCGTTTTTGTTTAGATCCTATCCAAAAATCTCAGAAATCCATATTGTAGTTTGTGAGATATCGTTGAAATACGGGACTGCTGTCAAGTTGCTCCTCTATGACTGCAAATATCTTTATTTCTCTCTGTAAACAGTCAATGAAAGATTAAAATTTTAAATTTATAGGGGTTTGAAATAGCTTAAATTAATTTTAATATTCTTTTTTTATATTTTATTTTAGATAAAATCTGGTTGTTAAGTTACTCATTTTGTCATTTGACTATAATCGAGTATTACCAAAAATAGGGTTTTATGGAATCCGCCTATTGTTTTGCATTTTATGAAATTATTATTCATTTTTAGTCAATTTCTTCTACGCTGCTGAGTAGTCGACGACTAAATCTGAAATGGGTATTTTACAGATTTTGATTTCGAGTTCATATAACTATTTTATGGTTGTTTTATTGTTAAAAGATTTGACTGTTGTCAAGTGAGAATTAGTTTAGTTTTAAAAGTTGTATTTGAGGGTATAACTATATTCTTTGATCCGTATTGTGTTGTACCATTTTTATTTAATTGTTTTTACTATTTTTATATTATAAATCCCTTCATATTTTTGAGATTTTGCATTGAAGTTTATATATTTGTAAAGATCAATTATGTCAGGGATGTGCATTGTTGGTCTTGATTGTGAATTACTAAACTACAGTGTGTTATTATGTTATAATATTGTGAGATTGATGTAATATACTCTATTGTAGTGTTGTGGTTTAATGATAATCTTTTTTAGTTTTCTATCCATTTGTGTTATGTGTTTGGGTCTATAGAGGTACCTAGAAGCATTTGTGAAGTTATTGTAATTTTCGGTTGATTCTTATTTTGGTAGTTTTCTTGGGATGTTTAGTGTCAGCCACTTGTTATTTCTATTTTATTGTTTACTTGTTTGTGGGGCCTAGTGTTGTTTCCTAGCACGGAGGGAGTGGGCCTCAGGGTTCCACGTGGTAAGGTGGTATTTCCGAACCATCCATTGGGATTTAGGTGGTGCAATTCGTGCGCAACATGGAGAGTCTTTTTTTCCACTTCATTCTATAGTTGAATTTATGTGCAGGTGATATTTTCATAAAAAAATTATGTTTAATGTATCTTATACATATGTACTTCTTAGATTTCTGAATCATATTCATGGTAGCATTCTTGTATAAGAAAAGTGAGTGAATTGTTACAATCTTGATTATACACATTTTTACTATTGTTTAGTATGTAATAGAGAGGTTTAATATAGAAATGTTGTATTTATAATGCATGAGTTTAATTAAGTAGTAGATATGATATATCTTTATGTACTTATTTTATAACATTGATTAAGAATAGATTTATATTGGCATAATGTTAGATGTGGTTTGAAGATAATTTCGATATGTTATCATATGTAATTTGATGTATGAGATTAATTTACATTCAAGTGTTAGTAAAATATGGTCTTAGTATATCAAATATGTTCTTTAGGCTTAATTAGTGTATGTGTATCTTAGTAGCGTCGTTAGGGGACCATGGTGGGTAGGTGTGCAAATGTGTTATGTTCAATATTACTTTTAGGTTATAATGTGATTATAATATCATGTTAATGTAATGATATCATTCATATTAATTGGTTGAGTTGCATTAGTTAGTGTTACTTTAGTTTCTTTAAAAAAAATAATAAAAGAAAAAAAAAAATTTGGCTTGGTGTTGATGGTCTTTTGTGTTAATCCACTTGGTCCCTTAGCGGGGCGTTACATACCTTGATGACAAGGATAAAGAAGAAATAAAGAGGATGGAGAAATACACGGAAGATATGACAAAAAAAAATTAGAACTAAGGAATGCTGAAATAATTAAAGATGTAGATCCTCTAGATACTTCATATTTATGGGATATACCTGATGTGACTGCTTAGGAAATAGATTTATTTTCCTTTGAAGAAAATGTGACTAAAGTTAGTGAGATAGATGAAAATTCCAAATAGGATGAGGAAACTGCTCCTCCAAAGAACACAAGTGCACATAATGCAAGAGATCAAAATAAAATAGGTGTCTCTCCTTTAGAGAACACTATATCTAGTGAAAAAAACATTCCTCCATCAAAAAATTCAAGAAACAATGAATAAAGGGTAGAGGTAAATCTTGAGAAAGGTCAAGATGTGAAGAATGCTATAATAGAGAAGCAAGATTCTTCTATGAATAAAGGTTGGGTTTCTTCTCTAGACTCTTTCAAAGACCTTCTAGGAGTGCAGATGCAGTTTCAATCTATGGTGACACCTCAACTCTTACAAATTCCAACACATGAGGGATAGGTTGAATTATCAAATATTTCTCCCTTCCATAAGCTGCAGCTTGGTGATGTCTTATATGCTTCTACAAGAAAGGAAATACTACAAGAGCATGTAAAGTGGAGTGAATTAGTTGATTGTGCAGTTAAGATTATTCAAAAAGGTTTACCAGAAGTAAACTTTGATTTCTCCTTACCTCCGAAACAAAAGCTAAAGATTTTAATGGATTATTTTAAGGATCACTCATCTCTCTTTGAACAAAAGGAAAAACAAGAGGCCTTGAGAAAGATAAAAGAAAAAAGAATGGATGAAGCCTCTGACAGGTGTGATAATGTATACAATTAATTACAGGAAAGCATAGTGATGTTTAAGGACTATGTGAATGAAGCTACCACCCTTTACCAATTTTGTTTGAAATGGAAAAGATCCACCAAAGATATCAAAAGTCATATTGACTCTATTGAGTCATAAATTACACAATTGGCTGAAGCATATAATTTATCAAGAGATATGGATGGATCCACTAGGGAAAAAATTGAAAATATTCATATATAGATGACATTTATTTTGGATTAGAGAGAATGGTTAAAGAAACAATTTATTTTTCTAAGAGAAACCATTAATGTGCAAATTGCATCATTGTTCGGATTGTTGGTCAAAGTAGTGGAAGTGGGCCTGAAAATGAAAACTCCTAGAAAAATAAATGAGGCGGAGGAATTGCACATAGAATTTGAATGTCAAAATCACATTATCACCTCAGAAAAAAATATTGGACTATAAATCTAGAGTAACTAAAGGAAACTCACAATAATATTCTACCTTCCAAAGAAGCTACAAAAGGGTAAACAAGACAATTTTAACTTTTTATAGTTTTAATAAACTTGTTGTAAATATTTTTTTATAGCATTAGCTTTGGGGCTTCTCCATATCACGGGGAGTGTATAGTAAGGGGGAGCTCATAAATTTTTTGGGATGGTGTAAATAGAAGATATCATGTCATTTTCCCTTGATGTTAAAGTGGGATAGAAGCATATGTGTGTTTCCATCAATGAAAAAGGGGGGGATTTTTGGAAATAAGTGTTGCCATTGATTTCAACCCAATATGGTCTATCATTAATGTCATATGTGATGTTGAAGTATGTACATACTCTAGAGATAGTTGTTGCATACTTGGTGTACATTGAGGCAAAAGTTTGTAATGAAGTATAAGGAAGAAAGGTGATCTAGGTATGATGTAGAGGATGATACACATGTCCTGATGTATCTAATTTTTTTTAAGTTAATGAAATTTTATTTTGATGTACCACCCATAGAGTTAAGATGCAAAAGGTTCTCTAAGGAATTCACAATATAGACTCTAAAGTAGTGTCATGGTTTTCTATTCTACATCCTTCTACTAAGAAAGATTTTATCATGCAACTTAGATGATATAGTTTTCAAGTTATGAAAGTGCCATATGCAAGAAATCAAGTCATCAAACCTTCTATAGTGAAAGTTACAAGTAACAGTGTTCTAGTCTATTCTCTAGAAGAGTAATGTGTCGATGAAGGCTTACTGGAATGATCTGCATTCCTCCATAGCTGAATTATCTGCCTTGTGGTTTAGTAAACATATTAAATGGTATCAAGTGGTGAATTGGTCTGCAAGTTCAATTTTTGAATAACAGTGTGCTATAATTTGTCTGAAATGATTTGTTTTGACAATTTCAGCAAGTTTCATCATTTACGCCAAAATATGATGATTAGATTCTTTAGGAGAAGGTTGAGTAGATATTGTGAATGAACTACAATGCTTAATTCTTGGTCTGCATGATAGTCTTAGTCTCTCCCCAGGAGTGCAAAGGTGAACAGATGGTAGTTTTGGTAGTGGTATCATTATTTGGGCTGACAAACTTGTCTTCTTCATCAGTAGTTGATCTTGATTAGTTCTCTATTTTGGAGAATGTGTTATGATGAATTTAGACCCTATAATACTTTTTGTTAATCCAAAATTGGTTCTCTTGCAAATATTATACATAATTGGAGTTGTCCAGTGTGATATCAAATGTTTCTTCTAAAGGTCATCTTGGAGCCGACGTAATAATGGTTTTGAGTTGTTGTGGAGGATATATATAGAAGATCAAATTCATTTGTGAAAGAGATGTTTGATATAAATTAAAGATAGAGGAGAATATAAAAATATGAAGTGTTTGAAATCGATGTGAAGGGTTAATTATGCGAAAAAGTGATTGTAACATCAACATGTGTTAGATGCTTCTTCATAGCAGTTCATAATCAATTTTCTCATTCTAATTTTTGTGTATCCTAATTCGAGACAATGAGTCTCATAAGGTCCTTTGTATCTTTCTCTAGGGCTATGTACCTTAGTCTGTAAGTCCATAGGTAGTGAGCCTTAAAACATTGTAATTCTTATTAGCAATGAGCTACATTTATTGTGAGTTAATCTTCATTGTGTTTTTTCCCTCATTGTATTTTCCATGTAAAATTCCTAGTTTTTTTATGTGATGTGTGTGTTCTAGATTATGTTCTTTTCAGTTAATGTGATGTGTTGTTAGTATGAAAATGGGAATGGTTGTTATAATATATGTTGATTCAACCCCCTCTCAGTGCATTATTGTGTTCAACATAATGTAATTCCTAGCTAATCACGTTTGTTGAACTTTAGCTAGCTAGCTAGCTAAAGTAGTTGTTGGCCACACTATTTCTATATAGTGATTGTAGCTCCTTTGTAAAAACTAACCATGAGATAGTAAGACCCTTTTTCTTCTATTGAGTACATATCCATTGATACCAAATGAATTGCTCTGATTCTAGATATAAAGAAGCCATTGCCACTTTTTGTCCACTTGGAATTTGATACACATCAAAAAAATTCTCCATTTGAGTTATCCAAGTTAGTGGATCATTACCATCAAACTTGTGTATATCTGAATTTGATATCAATTTCTTAGATCCCATATAAGTATTAACATTTGGATTTAAATTCGCTGACCTGGATGATCCACCTTGGTTTCTTGAGAAATCCATTAATGAGTGATTTATTTTGTAGATAAGTACTTATATTATCCAACATGCCCAACATTTCCTTCATGTCCTACACTAATTAAACCCACTTATTCATCTCCTTCTTCAATGATGAAACTCCTTTATTCATCTCCATCTTCATTAAAAAAAGTCTTCCTTAACCTTGTTTCATCATTATGAGTAATATCCTTAATTTCTACATTAGTTTAGGTCCTGTGCTATTTTGGTTAGTTGTTTTTCCAGTCTGTCTCTTTAGGTTGTTTTTTCTCTGATGCATGCTTTTGTAATAGGATCAACACTTTTCCCTTATTATCTAATAAAAATATATTTCCTTTTACCTCTTGCTGGAGGCCTTTCCATGATGGAATTTGTTTTTCCAAAAAATTAAATGATTTGAGTCCAAATAATTTGAATTTTTCTCTAACTTACCAAGGCTTATATCTCACTTCCAAGAAAGATCTCTAATAAATTAGTTGATTTGTAGCCTTGAGAGAGAATTTGGTAGAAACCTTAATTTTGTAATAAACCGCTTAATTATACTTTAGTTTATCTAAAATTTTGACTATAGCAACTTCAATATGTCCTTGAGAACCCCTCCAAAGATCATAAAAAAATTCTCCAAAATTTCAGAGATATGTGTTTCTCAAAATGACCTCTAATATTTTTTAAAAATGCCTTGTTTCTTGTCCTTATGATGCCAAAAACATGCTCTGATACCACTTATAATGAAATAATTTGCACAAGAGAAGAATATAATGTGAAACATGTTACAATAATTGAAAAAAATAAAGAATAAAAATTCATATCAAAGGGAAAAACCTCAAATTATCTCTAATGAGTACAAAATTCACTATATGATGATAATAAACTTACAACTAGCTCATATATATACCTAATTATGTCATGATTGTTTCTTGTGCTGACTTAGATACTTAATTATAGCCCCTAGGATGATCTAACTACCTACATGCAACAACCTTCAAGTTGTATCCCAAAATTTCACCCATTATATCTTAGATTTTTATGCATTTTTATGAAAACTACCATTTTATTAAAGTATTATGTGTTCATTTAGCTATTTACTCAAATATCCTTTGTCCACATGAGATAGGCATCCATCCAAATATGATATAAATCCATTCATATAGGATAGGCATCCATCCATATGAGACAAACATCTATCCAAATGTGATAAATATTGTTCTAACCAAAGATATAGACATATTGAAACCATCCTGGTCTTGAGTCTTTCACTAAAGATTACACTTCCCTAATGGAAGTGCATTGAGGTCACCATGTTTAGGTGTATATAAAGTAAAAAGGCTTGAGTTCAACCTCAAAATTTGGCCTAAAGCCTCGAGGATTTAAGCAAATCCATTTAGATTTTATGTGAGTATATAGTGAATTTATTTTATCTTTAGATTTAGTTTGAGGTTTACTTGTCTATTTTCAATATTCTTCTTTCTTAAATAATTTGTTTTATTTACTTAAATTTATTAAGTATTAAGTGTGGGTTGATCTATCCAATTTTTTGAATATCGCTAATCCTGCCTTGAAAACCTTGGTATTAGTAACATCCTTTGTTATCTAGATTGCCTACATACTTTCTTTTGAGCATGATAAGGGTGTGATATATATGTACTTCTATTTTATACTCTGTGTTTGATGTGAACTATTAAATGTGTGTACACAACCCTTTCTAGGGCCTTTTTTCTTTAGACAATTCCTTTATGAATGTTATCCACAAAGGGAAGAATTAACTCATTAAGTACATTAATTTTATTGACTAGAACTTGTTTACTATTACATTTTAATCCTATTCCTAATAGAGTACTTATTAATCTTAGCTAAATTTTATACATCTGATTAAATAATGTTTCCTTTAAAATTTTATCATAAATAAATAAACTAATCTAACAAGTGCATTCTTGAGTAAAATCCCTTTAAATTTTTTGTGAAAACAAAAAAAAAAAATTAATTAATAATTTATTTACCTTTACTAATGTTAGATATTGAAGATTTCTCATTCCTTAGATTTGATATATGTAGATGATTCCTTATTACTCCTCGACGATTTATAAGGACAATGTCACATATTTCATTGTTATAGCCATGTTAGGTGATATATGTAGTAGTTCGAAGCACCATGACATTACCAAGAAACATGAACCAAAGGCACCATAAATATTGAACACTACAAATAGTTTATTTTTAATCTTGTTTAACTTTTAAAAACTATGCAATAGACAAGTAGTCTTAATTAATTTACATAAAAAAATTATATCCCCCCATTTATGGATTTATGGGGCCCTTGTGGATAATCGAGTTGACAAATCTAAAGTGGATGCACAATGGGTCCCACTAGATGATGGTTGGTACAAAGTCAACTTTGACGGAGATTCATGTGGTAATCCAAGAAAATTCAAAGCTATACATATCATTAGAGACCACAAGGAAAAGATCATTGCTATGGTTGCCTATAAATTACCATATGGAATGAACAATAAAACTATATTTCAAGTTGCTTTATTAGGGATCAACAATTATGTAAAAAATTAAAAATTAGGAGGATAAGTATTGAAGGGGATTCTCTCATTACCATATAAACACAATTAAAAAATAAGAGAATATGAATTATAAATTTGATAATTGTATCCCCCCCAATTTAGGAGCTACTAACTCAATTTGAAGAATTCATAATCAGACACATATATAAGAAGGAAAATGTTGTGGCAGACAGGTTGGCTAACATGGAAATAGACATGTAGGGTAATAATTTCACTGTTGATACAATGAAAGTTGGCACATTCCAATTCAGATTTAGTAGTTAGATAAAATATTTAACTTGGCATTCTTTTAATGTGTTTGGTGTAGATTTGATCGACTAGAAACATGTTGAAAATTTCCAAAATATTTTGTGGTGTGTGAAATGATGAACATTGAATACTCATGCTTTCTGAAGGTTATGCCTTGTACTCACTTTTGAGAGTCACCCATAGTGATATTGTGGTGGTGAGTTAAAATGGTGATCTCATGCATAATATCCATGAATATATTGCTCCAAGTTGGTGTCATCATGCATATCTTGGGAATTATGGATACCACAATTTTTATTATTACTAGGGCAAGACAAATAGCCTTTTGTGGGTCATCTCTAAGATTTGGTTCAAAAAGGTTTCTAGGTCTATACTTGGTGTGACCTTGCTCACAATAAAAATGGTTCTAGGTGATGTTTTCTTGGTTTCTTTCCTCAAGCATTGGTCAATTCAGATATCACCTCCATGTTTTTGGTTGTAATGTTGGACCTTGGGGAGGAGAAAAACTATGTGCATTGAGTAACCAAGATGTTGATAAAAAAAAATTGGTAGAGGGATCTAAAGAATGTTTTGGCTAATGTGATTGTTGGTTTGGGGATTTTCCTAGGCTCAATCCATTTTCCAATTATCCTCCAAAAATATAATGACCATTTTTCCTCGCTCATTATCTGTGCAAGGACTACTAATGATGAGGCGCATAAATAAAAATTGAGGTGGGGGTTGGAGTTTCTCAAATTACTGGTTGGTGTATCAAATTCTAATAATGTCGACTAGTCCTTTATTCTAGACATTGCAAACTCATGGCCAAGAAAGGATGAAGATATGGCATGCAAAGAAAATAATGATTAGTTCAATATTTCTCCAATACGTAGCAAATAGGGTTAGGGGAGAGGTCTTGGTAGTTAAGCACCCTAACTTTGCACTTCTCAAAATCCTACATAAAAAATTCAAATCAATCCCAATTTTTTACAATAGCTTACTTGGCAATTCCGCTGCTTATAACTAAGGTTTTATGGCCATATCATAAAATATGATACCACATCAACATGATTTTTGTCAAGGTGGCCAAAAAGGCCCAAAAAATGGTGTGTTGATGTGACATCACATAATTTGTTGCTTTTTAGATCAAGGAATATATTTCATTCAATTATTCAAGTAGTCACCATCAACACTGACAACTTTAAAGTCATAACTATTGGTCCAATATTATTAAAAATATTAGGCCTTAAATCAACAAATGCTATAACAACTATTGAAACATACTCAGGTATTGGGTCCTCTCCCCTAGATATAGAAAAGTAATAGAAAATGCAATGTTTTGATATATGGGAAAAGAAAGTTTTGAATGGACCTAAAACCATTTACAAACAGGTTTTAATGGGACCCAAAACCTAAACAAGGAAAATCATGCTACCAAAAGAAAAAGCAATGAACAACCAACTGCAAAACAACAAAAACACTTCAAAGGATCAACAAGACAACCCAAACCTGTAGCAAAATCAAGCTACAAAAATAGTTTTGAAAGGAACTAAAAACCCAATAAAACTAGATTTTTATAGGGACCTTGAACCCAAAAGTTTTTTAAGGGACCTTAAACCTTTTACAACTAGGGTTTGGTAGGGACCTTGAACCCTTAGACATCACTTGCATTAGCCACACAACAAAAAACCAGTCAATCAGGAAGACAAAACAACCACCTGAGACAACCAAACAACCATCAATGTGTAATAGCCATACAACATCATAACACTTAGCATCAACACCCACCCAACTATCCAAACTACTAGCTAAAATAGCCAAGTCATGAAAAACCAAATGATTAGAAAAACCAAATCCCATCAACAACCCCTCTCCACCTCTATAGGAGTATTCACCATGGAAACCCAAGCTACCACTGTAGAGGAACTCTAGCCAATCTACATTCCACCTCCATAGGAATGGCCTCCTCCTCAATAGAAGATGCACTGGAAAAAAATCATAAAAGAAGTGTGAACAAACCACCACACCAACATCACCCATCTCCACCTCAAAAGGAGAGGTCTCCACCTCAATAGGAGACACTAATTGTAGGACACTGAGGAAAGACAAAAATCCAACAAAAATAGTTAATATATTAACCATGGGAACCAACAACATCAGGGTCTTCAGGATGAACAAAGTAAGCAGCCCTATCAAATTCAAACCAAGGGTGGAAACAACACCCTTAAATTCCCGTGAAAGAAGAGAAACCAACGAACTACACAACTCATTATCCACCTCAAAAGAGGAACACCCATCAAAATAAAAGGCAGCTAAGAAGACTCCCTTAAGCATGAAGAACAACTGGGACAAAAAAAAAACCTTGCTAGAAAAACTAGTCAGTAGCTTCAAAACCAAACCTAGAGCAACAACAACACCAAATTGCACCAAGAACACCTAGGACTTGAAAGAAAAAAGCCCAACCAAGAAGACAAACTCTAGGAAATTCCCAAACAACAAGAGAGGCACCAAAGAATAGGCAACAACATCTCTGCAATGAAGTAGATCCCAAAGAAGAGAAACCTCATGCCAAGAAAAGAAAACAACACCAAAGAAAATCAACTGGGACCCAAGAGAAGTGGGAAAAAGAAAGGAAATCCCCCAAGTAGAGAGAGTATAGAGAAGGCAAGACCATGAAGAACAACCTCCGACCCTACATGCTAGTAAGGGTGAAAAACATGCCAAAAAATCTCCACAGAAAACTCCACCAAAGGAAAACCAAAACCCACATCCTGCATCAAAGAGGAAGTCCCACAAAAGCACAAACCCAAAGCCACAATGAAAGAAATATCAAACAAAGAAGCACTGGAACCCACGAAAAGAAGGACAAGGTTAGGAGAGCCCACAAGTGGTATTAGGGTTAGAAAGGAAGATATCTAACAATTAAATGTAGATTTAATTAATAAACAGAGAAACTAAAACACACAGAATAAATTATAACACAAAGAATTTAACGTGGTTCACCCAATCTGGGCTACATCCACCAAACCGCAGCCATCCAATGATTTTATTATCCAGTGCAAAAACCTATTACAATCTTGCGAATAATCTCATTTTTCATCATACTACAACCCCCATCCGAACCCCTTTTTAACAAGCTTAGAAGCTTCCAAATTAGGGTTCTACAAAGTCAATTTTTTTTCTTTTTTTCGTTGATTTTTTTCTTTTTCGGTGACAGTGCAAAAAAGTAGGAGGAAAAATTGTCTTGGGGGCTGCTACCCCCGAACCCCTGCTTCAGGCCCAGGGCCCGGCCCCGTACCCCGGAAATGATACATGTTGGGGTGTATAGTATAGCATGATCAGTCGCCACATACCAACAATCTCCCACTTGGAGACTAATCAGGCTCCACACCAACACAATCTCCCACTTGGAGACTGATCCTGGATGACACTATTGCACTTATAGCTCCCACTAGAAATAAGTACCTTGGACCCTGCTACTCTGTTATACTTGAATTCAACCTGAAGCCCAACTAAAGCTGAAGAGGAGCTCAACTTCTCCCTTGTCACCGCCTTCGTAAACATATCTGCTAGATTTGCATCTGTATGTATCTTGTCCAGCTTGACCTATCCATCCTCCAACACCAATCGAATGACATGATATCTCAACTATATGTGTTTTATTTTAGAATGCAAGGCATAATTCTTTACAAGATGTATAGCACTCTGGCTGTCTATAAAGAAGTAATTTCCAGCACGTTGTTTGCCCAACTCATCCATGAAAAGTTGTAGCCATATCATCTCCTTTTCTGCCTCTATTGCACAACATACTTTTCCTCTATGGTGGATAAAGCAACCACCTTTTGCAATTGAGAAATCCAACTCATTGTTGTCCCACCAACTATAAATACATAACCTATGGTACTCCGCTTGGTATCTATATCCCCTACCAAATCTGAGTCAACATAGCCTTTTAAATTAGTATTAGAGCCCCCAAAACATAAATATTTATTGGATGTACCTCTCAAGTACCTAAGAATCCATTTTACCACATTCCAATGCTCAACTCTGGGATGACTCAAATACCTGCTAACAATTCCTGTAACATGTGCAATATCTGGTCTCGTGCATACCATGGCGTACATTAAAATGCGTATAGTTGAAGCATATGGTACCTTGGACATTTTTTCTTCCTCCTCTTGTGTCTTTGGACACATATCCTTAGTCAATTTAACATGACTAGGAAAAGGTGTGCTAACAGCTTTTGCATTCTCCATATGAAATCTCTGCAACACCTTTTCAACATAATCAGTCTGAGATAAAAACAATTTTTTGTTTTTCCTATCTCTACAAATTTTCATACCAAGGATTTGTTTTGCTGCCCCCAAATCCTTCATAGCAAAAGATTTTGCTAACTGTTGTTTTAGATCACTTATGTGATCCATTCTAGAGCCTACCACAAGCATGCCATCAACATATAAACATAAAATAATGTAGCCGTCATTATCCAACCTCTTAAAATAAACACAATGGTCAAAATTACACCTATTGTAGCCTTGCTCAGCCATAAAACTATAAAATTTCAAGTACTATTGCCGAGGTGCTTGCTTCAAGCCATATAAATTTTTCTTCAATCTGCACACTAGTTTCTCCTTACCTTTGACCTCAAATCCTTGTGGTTGTTCCATATATATTTCATCTTCCAAATCACCATGGAGAAATGTTGTTTTAACATCAAGCTGTTCTAAATGCAAATCTTCAGCAACCATAATACTTAAAACAATACAAATAGAAGTCATTTTAACAACTGGAGAAAAAATCTGATCAAAATCAATACCCTTTTTCTATGCAAATCCCTTTACAACTAATCTAGCTTTAAATCTATTCTTACCTCCATCCTCCTCTTTTAGCCTATAAACCCATTTGTTTGGTAAAGCCTTTTTACCTGCAGGCAACTTACATAATTCCCAAGTCTGATTTTTCAGCAAGGAGTCAATTTCTTCTTCCATTCCATGCTCCCACTGAACCTTGGTATCCACCTGCATAGCTTCATCATAATATTCTGGTTCACCAGCATTAGTTAACAAAATAGTAGACAAAGAGGGAGAGAATCTTTTTGGAGGTCTACTTATCCTTGAAGATCGTCTAACATTCACAGGAGTTTATGGTATTTGTTGTTGTTGTTGTTGCAGAGCATGAGTAACCACTGAAACATCATTGTTTGGAATATCATTTAACAATGCATAATCATTTTCTTTCTTCTCATGCTGAAGCAATAGATCTTTGTACAACACTTTCTCATTGAATATGACATACCTGCTTCTCACAATTTTTTGATTTTCAAAATCCCAAAGCCTATAACCAAATTCATCAATGCCATATCCAAAAAATATACATTTCTTTTATTTTTCATCAAGCTTGGTTCTATTTTTAGAATCTACATGTGCAAATGCTTCACAACCGAAGGTTTTGAGAAAAGAATAACTCACCTTCTTTCCTTTCCATGTTTCCTCTAGAATACCACAACCCAAAGGATTAGAGGGACCTCTATTAATTAAATAAACAACAGTGTTTACAGTCTATGCCCACATTTTTAAAGGCAGCCCAACATGCAATCTCATAGTCTGTGCACGCTCCATTATTGTTCTATTCATGCGCTCAGCCACTCCATTTTCCTGTGGAGTCCTTGGAATCATTTTTTTCCTACGAATACCATTAGTGGAACAATAATATTCAAACTCTTTGCTGCAATACTCACCACCATTATCAGATCTGAGACATTTTAGCTTTTTACCCGTCTCATTCTCAACCAAGCTTCTCCATTTTTTAAAAGTTTCAAATACATCAGATTTCTGCCTAAAGAAATAAATCCATACCTTCCTAGTTGCATCATCAATGAATGTAACATAATACTGAGAGCCACCGAGAGAAGATACTTGAGTTGGTCCCCCTACATCCATATGCACAAGCTCCAATTTCTCATCTTTCTTTTGCTTCCCATCCTTGAGAAAACTTACTCTCTTTTGTTTTCCATACACACAACTTTCACATAAATACATATTAACAGATTTTAGACCTGGTAAAACATTATTTGAATGAAGTACTTTCACACATTTTTCACTTATATGCCCAAGTCTATTTTGCCACGGTGCTAATTCAGAGTCCACAACAACTGTATGATCTTCTACCTGCTAAACTGCAACAATTGTTCCTGAACATTGACCATTTTCTGTAACAATTAAAGTAGAAGGAACAATATGACCTGTACAAAGATATAAGGTGCCTACTTTCACACCTTTTCTTACCACTAAGGCACCCTTTGTGACCTTCCAATTTTTATCACTAAATGTAACAACACAACCTTCATCATTTAGTTGCGCTGCTGAAATTAAATTTTTGCTTAACTTTGGAATATGCCTTACCTCATGTAGTAGCCAATGATTACCATTCTGCAACTTAATCTTGATTCTTCCCTTTCCAACAATCTGATAGGTTTCGTTATCTCCTAAATAAACCAACCCAAAATCCCCTTGGACATAATCAAGAAAATAACTTCTATGGGGTAGCATGAAATGAAGCCCCTGAATCTAACACCCAAGAATCATCGATTATCAAGGGAAAGAATCAAAGCATCCTCATTAGATTTATTACTTACCACATTTTCCTCTTTACTTCCTTCCTTTTTTGTCTCTTTTATTTTTTGAGACCAACAATCTTTCTTTAAATGACTCGGCTTACCACAGTACCAACAATCCCTCTTGTCTCTAGATTGGGACCTTTTGTCCTTTGATTTTCTTCGTGACTTCCCACAATTTCCAAAATTGTTTCCTCTCTCCTTTGTTCTGCCCTTGCTTTCTGCATTCAAAACACTACTTGATGTGGATGTTCCACCTGAGCTTTTCCTACAAATTTCCTTACTCAAAATAACACCAACAACATCATCAAATTTCAATGTATTTGAACCAGAAATAGAATTCCTAACAACCATTACCAAGCTATTCCAGCTTTCAGGCAAAGAACACAAAATCAAAGAGCCCTAACTTCTTCATCAAAGTTTACTTTTACAAAAGTTAATTGACTGGTGACTGTATTAAACTCATTTAAATGATCAGTAATTGACCCACCTTCTACCATTTCAATATTAAATAAATGCTTCATAAGAAATACCTTATTCGAAGTAGAAGGCTTTTCATATAACTTCACCAGGGTTTCCATCAACTCTTGATTTGTCTTTGCTATTGTAATATTGAACACCACCGATTGTGCCAGACATAGATGAATACTACTAAGAACCTTTCTATCCAAAATATCCCAGTCCTCATCAGACATTGTTGAGGGTTTCTTGGTTTTCCCTTCCAATGGCTGCCATAAATCCTTCTGATAGAGTAGTCCTCCATCTGCATATTCCATAATTGATAGTTCTTCCCATTAAACTTCTCAACCTTCTTACCCTTGTCTTCCATTACTCCCACTCAACCGTGAGACCTTCCTATAGATGATAATAGAAACACAACCTGCTCTGATACCACTTGTTACGGTTAGAAAGAAAGATATCTAACAATTAAATGTAGATTTAATTAATAAACAGAGAAACTAAAACACACATAGAATAAATTATAAAATAGAGAATTTAACGTGGTTCACCCAATCCAGGCTACATCCACCAAACCACAACCATCCAATGATTTTATTATCCAGTGCAAAAACCTATTACAATCTTGTGAATAATCATGTTTTTCATCATACTATAACCCCCATCTGAACCCCTTTTTAACAAGCTTAGAAGCTTCCAGAGTAGGGTTCTACAAAGTCAATTTTTCCTTTTTTGGTGATGATGTGAAAAATTAGGAAAAAAAAATTTCTCGGGGGCTGCCGCCCTCAAACCCCCACCCAAGGCCCAACACAGCCCTAGACCTCGGCAAGGATACATGTCGGGGTGTATAGTATAGCATGATCAGTCTCCACATACCAACAAGTGGAAATATTAGAGAGAAGGAAAAACCATTAAAAGCAACATTTGACCCTACATGCCAGTCAGGGTCTAAAACATGCCAGAATCTCTCCATAATCAAACCCACTATAGGCACCCCAAAAACCACACCTAGCGCTAGAGCAAGAGCCTCATAAAATTCTAGCGTCAAAAGCATCAAGATAGCCAAGCCCATAGGGAGAAGCGAATAAGCACCCAACCGCACACCCAACAAAGAAGAACTGGGAAAAACCCCACAAGGCAAATGCAGTAGCTAGACTTGAAACATGACTCCCCAGCAGGAAAACAACAACAATCGACACCAAAACATAGCTTCCTAGAAGGATGAAAGCAACAAATAGACCTACAACAACACATCCCACACCAAAGACAATAGGCAACACCACTCCTCAGTAGCCCCACAGAATGACACCAGCAACCAACCCAACAATAAACCATTTGCATCTGCAAAACCATCACCTTCCTCTCCAGAATCATCCCATATTTGAAATTTCCCCCTTGCACCTCTTCCTGCTCCCTCTTCATAGAAAATGTAATGTTGAATTAAATATTTTTAAGTTCTTTACGAAGGCCATTCTTGTACTCTATTTTTTAAATTTTTCTAATACAAAAGATGCGACTCTCTTAATACCAACTTTATCGATTAAAAAATAATTATATTCAACTTTAAACTTAAGAAATAAACTCTACTAAAATTGCAAGTAAAAAGCTTTAAAACAAAATTTTGACTTAAAAAAATTAATGTAAAATACTTAATCTAGGATTACATGTAACATTTAAAAGCTTTAAAGTAAAATTAAGACTTAAAAAGCTAGTAAAATACTTTAAGAAAGAAATTACATATTAATTTTAAAATCTACTTTATAAACACTAAAATTTTCAATAACTAATTTATATTTTATAAAAAAATATATTTAATAAAAGCTTTAATTTAAAACTTACTAAACTAATTATATTGCTTGGATAAGATTTTAAAGTAAAAAATGATCAATTGCATAATAAATAAATCAACTCATAAATAAAATTGCATATTCATAATATAAGACTAATAACTATTTGCATAAAATAATGAGTAATATAATATTTAATAGCATAAAGCTCTTTTAATTAATCTACTATTATTTGAGATAAAAATTAAAAAAACTCATTACTTCAATTACATAAAATCTTTAGTTTCTAATTTAATTCATTTAATTTTAGACTAATTATATTTAGTACATGTCAATCTTTATAATTATAACTATTTTATTTCTATTATTATAATATAACTCATATTTATTATATCTAATTTTTGTGTATATCTAATTTATGTTATTAAGAAATTTAAATATTCTTAAAATATATACTACTATAATTATTTTATGATATTAAATTTATATTAAAATATTCAATAAAGCTTTTAAATAAAAAGAAAGTTAGAGAATAATGTTTTAAATTATTTTTTTAAATATATATGCTCGTGACTATAATCTATATAGCTATTATTATTATTTTTTTAAAATGGTAAAAGTTTATTCAATCAGAGAAAGACCAAGATTACAATTAGCCAGAATACAAAAGGCTAAAGCCACAAAGTTACAAGTAGCCACTAAAAGCCAATGATCACCTAACCACCCAACCAAGAAAGTCAGAGCCCAATCAAGGACCACACATATCCTCATGGATCAACATTATCAGTTTATGAACACAATCCTTGGGAAGCTGCTCCCACTCATCCACCTTCTAGTCATCATTAACTTTCGAAGCCCATTTCGACAAACAATTTGCCACATTGTTCCACTCCCTAGGGATATGAACAAAGGACACCATCTCCAACGAACTGCATAACTGGTGAATCTGTCACACTGTCAAAGACAGTTGCTAATTTACCCCATCAATACTTTTCCTATTCAACAAATTGATCACAATTTGTGAATCAGATTCACAAATAATCTTGGGCCAACCAAGAGAACAAGCAGTTTCCAAGGCAAAAAGAATAGCTAGAGCCTCCATGAGGTTATTAGTCTGAATACCTTAATGCTTGGAGAAGAAGAAAAGGACAACACTGTAACTATCCCTTCCTACACCTCCCACACCAACAAAACTTATATTTCTCTTGGAAGAGTCATCAATATTGATTTTCAAAATCCCAATAGGAGGCGGGGACCATCTACCCTCTCTTTGAATTTTCTTTTTAGGATGTTTCCTCCTAATGGAGCAGACCCTCCTAGAGCTAGAACTATTCAAACCCAAGCCCAACCACACCCCAACCTGCTTAGCATTCAGGGGAGCTCGAACATCACAATTAGCTGAAATAGTCTCCTAAAGCATACCAATAATTCATTTCCAAATGCACAACCACCAACTTGTGATCTTGAAAAATCCTACAATTCCTCTCCATCCAAACTGTCGAATAATGCACGAAGGCCCAATAGTCCACACCATCTAGAGAGGGAGAGATATAACAGGGGGTCTCCCCAAAGTCCTCCAAAACTCAGTAAGGGAAAGGGCATGCACATAAGAATGTCCACACCTCCCACTATAAATTCTAGATAGATCTTTAAAAGTTGCATTGGAAGAAAAGATGTGAAGAATCCTCACTACCCTAGCATAAAAAGCATATGGAAGGACCCTGGAATCCCCTCTTTATAAAATTATCCCAAGTAAGAAATCTATTACGAGCCACTAACCAAAGGAAGAAGATGCACTTAGGCTACACAAACTTATTCTACACATGTTTCCACCTAGGGACTTCAGTCTCCCCATGCTTTGTTCTATCTAATTCATGGTACCTAGTAGCCACTGAGTACACCCTTTTAGGGTCAGGAGCCCAAGCCCCTTTGCTATAAAGAGCTACAGACTCTCTCTATTAAAATATTAGTTAACTCAACACGGTCGTCATCTAAACATCTAGGGGGGCATAGGTGACACCCTTTCCATCTAAGAACCTCCATTTGACCCACACTCACCATAGTTTTGAAATCACTAACTTTCAACCACCCAAAATACAAACAATGAAAACTCAAATTTTGTAGATGAGGATGAGTGATGAGTAAAGGAGGGTGACCATCCTAGGAATCAATCCAAAAAAGAGCATCATCTCCCTTGTGACAAATCCATAATAGGCCCTGCTTGATCAAGCTTGCACCTCTTTTGAGTGTATCCCAAATCATAGACCCCTTACCATCCAAAGAGAATCTAGGAATTTCCTTATCTGCAACACCTCTTAGATATTTAACCCTGAGGATTTTGGCCCAACATTGATCCTAACTAGTACACCATTTCCAATAAAGCTTGGTAGCCAAAGATTGACCAATAATAATTTCTTGCTGAAGACCTAATCCCTCTTGTTGAGTAGGCCTACAAATAGATTCCCACTTAACCACACTCCACTTCTTGGTATCTAGATTGTGAAACCAAAGAAATTGTTTAGAGAGCACATCAAGCTCTCTAATGAAGCCTATAGGAGAAATTTGCACCATACACTTGTAGAGAGGAAGTGCCTAAACCACAACCTTTAGGAGCATAATTCTCCCAAAAAAGACAACCAACAACAAGTCTAGTGACTAACATAACCCCTAAACTTATCCAAAACATGATGTTAGGTTCCTCTTGGTAGAGGGGACACAAAGAGGGGAACACCCAAA
Source organism: Sequoia sempervirens (assembly GCA_007258455.2). NCBI lineage: Eukaryota > Viridiplantae > Streptophyta > Pinopsida > Cupressales > Cupressaceae > Sequoia > Sequoia sempervirens. Next base: position 69,855 of record VDFB02253106.1, on the reverse strand, counting down.
TACACAAAAGGAAGATTACCAATCTGAAATCTGAGAATGTGAGTAATCATAGATTGAATAAGAGGAGAAGTGTTGAAGAAAAAGATAGATTATTTCCCTTCATTAATCCTTTGACCTGAAGTATCAAGATAAATATCCAGAACATGCCTAAATTTATTCACTTCCCTAATTTTGGCAATGCCCAAGAGTGCATATCATCCACAAACAAAAGATGGGTATGAGAAGATAAGCCTCCACCCCATGAACATCCACAAATAATCCCCTGATTCAAATGGGCTTTAAGAAGTCTTCCCAAACCTTCAGCAATAATAATGAAGAGATTAGGAGGAAAACCCTTCCTAAGGCCCCTAGATGCACCAAACAGAGAAGAAGGCACACCATTAATCAGCATAGAATATGACTCCGACATGATGCAACTCATCACCCAATTGATCTAGTCCTCAACAAACCCAAAAGAATAAAGAATATTGCAAAGAAAGGACCAATTCACCTAATCATAAGCCTTAGCCATGTCTAATTTAACAAACATAGCCTTTTATTTGGAGATCTCCATAGAATGGATAGGCTCAACCACAATCACAATACCATCATGCATATTCCTACTAACCACAAAACTCCCTTGCTCCTCAAAGATAATATTAATTAAATAGGGCTTCATTCTCTCAACAATCAACTTTGATAAGATCTTATAGATGACATTATAGAGAGTGATTGGCCAAAAAAGGTCAAAAGAGTTAGCACCCTCACATTTGGGAATAAGAGCTAGGAAAGTTGAATTTATAACTTTCAACATTCGTTTACTATCTTGTGATTCTTGCACCACCTCCAACAAATCCCATTTGATAATCTCCCAAAATTCCTAAAAGAACTCATTAGGAAACCCATCTAGGCTAGGGGCCTTACCTTTTTTCATGCTGAAAAAATCCACTCCAACTCATCTAGGGAAATTGGTCGATTAAGTTCAAAATTAGCTTCATAGGAAACCATAGAGGGAATACAAGCCAAAACCTTATTCACTTCCTCCAGTTTCTCAAGAATGTGCTTTGAGATTGAAGAAGAAAAATATCGAGTGGCTTCTAGAGAGATATCATGGAAATACGATAGTTGAACACCCTGCGAAGACATAATAGAGGAAATCAAATTTCCATGTCCCCTAGCTTTGACTGAATTGAAGAAGAAATCAATATTTCTATCTCCTTCTTGAAGCTAGTCAATCCTTGACTTTTGCTTCTAAAACATCTCCTCCCATAGTTCCCATTCTGACAGCTTCTCCAAAGCAACTACTTTAGCTCTAAGGGAATCTCATGTGATCCCTTGGTCTCTATTCTAGCTAGAAATGATATCCAACTTATTTTGAGACACAAATTTTTCCTTAAAGACATTCCCAAAGCACTCCCTATTCAACTTCTTCAGTTAAAACTTCACAAAATGGATCCTTTTAACAAAAGTGTACATGGTTGTCCCATGCGAAGGTAATCCATCAAACCACCAACCTTTAATAATTTCTTGTAGATAAGGATCCCACAACCACATTAACTAGAATTTTAAGGAAGGATTCCTGGTACATTCTCGAGCATGTGCAAAAAACTTTATGGTCCAGTGATCTGAGCCTCTCTAGTCAAGGATTTCAGAATTGGATATCCATTGATTACCTACCCAAAAACTGGAGACAAAAAAATTGTCTAGCCTCTTAGAGACAGAGTCCACACCACATCTCCTATTACTTCAAATGACAAACCATTGATAGGCTTTAAATCAATCAAGTTCAATTAGGTTATATTATTATTGAACAAGGATGAAGAGGGTTCCAAATGATCTAGAACACCCCTCTTTTCATCAAGATCGAGAATAGAATTAAAGTCCCTAGCCACAACCCAAGGAAGCAAAGGAGCTAAGGATCCCACATATGAGAATTTATAGAAAATTCAGTTAGAGCATAGAAATTAGAGAACAAGAGGACTTCTCTAGAATCAAATCTTGAAGCAACCATGGATAAGGAAAAGCGACTTGCAATCAACCACAGGGGGGAAATATTTCTCTTATCCTAGAGACACACAATCGCACTAGCACTTCCCTAAGCACCAATGCATTGGTACTGACCATACCACCAAATCTTAGAGGAAACCTTCTCCATGCCCTCCATAGAAAACTTAGATTCCTAGATAAAAACAAGATCAAGGGAATGAGCCTTTATCATTTCCTGAATAGCCTTTTATCGAGGGACACTATTCAAACCCCTTACATTCCAAGAGAGAATAATCATTTATGGGGTTTAGGAAAATGGGAGTCAAGAGGTTTAACAGAACCTGACTCCACCAAATTCTCACCCATTAACTTGATCTTATCCTAATCTTTCTTCCTTCTAGCCTTGGAAGGCTTCTTTGAGCTCCCCTTTTTAAAAAAATTCTGGTGTATCCCCAAAGCCACCAAGGATCCCTTACCAGAATCTTGACCTGAAACCAATGCTTGAGAGTCCCTACGGTCCATGGATGGATCAACATCTACCTCTACCTTGACTAGAATATTTGGTAAAAGATAAGATTTTGGGGCATGCCCAGAATTCAACCTGGTACCTGTCTCCACATAGAGATTGCCACTCCCATCCTTATGAGAAGCCAACTGCTCCAACTCCAAGATAGTATTAGTAGAAACACCCTTATCAAGGATAATATTTTGATGTTCTAGTTCATCTAGGATCTCAAAATGGTTAAATCTTTCATCATCTTGCTTTTCCTTAAGGGTTCTTTTTTTCCTCTTCCCTTATTGCAGGACTTTACTAAAACAAAACCCTCTTTATCAAATTTCCCTTTAGACATAGGGGCTTTTCCTCTCTCCCTCAATGGACCTGAGTGAGGAGGCATACTAGTAGAAGCCCCACCATAAGAAGGGCCAGAGACATTAAGCTTAGGACACTTTCACTACTGGTGACCATATTCATGGAAAATATTGCACCGAAAAGGTAAAGTCTTGTAGTCCAATTGTTGAATCGATGATGTAGTCCCCTCTTGAAGTTATAGTGAATCAGGCAATAGGTTGTTAAGATCTATCTCCACACAAATATGACCTAGAGAAAGGGTACTCATTTCTAACATTTGTTGTGAAGGCCCCATCGACTTACCAAGCAAAAGTGAAATCATATGCAAAATATTGTTCCTCCAAAATTTGACCAGAAGCTAGGGAAGTCGCACCTAGACTGGAACCCTTGAAGGGAGCTCTTCAGTTGAATTGAATCCAGTGTGCCAAGGTTTCAAAAATAAAAATACTTGATTTTAACCTCCCTCAAAAGCTTTATTATGATCTACAATACATGCAAAGACCACCATGAAATAACCATTTGTAGCTTGCAAAACCTCCATACCTCCCTCCAGGTTCCAATTCCAGTGATCCCAAGATTCAAGAAATGGGAGAGAGACCCTAACTCCCATGAACTTACAAATTAATGCATGGTTTCTCCAATAATAAACATCTTTCACAATGGATTCTAGTTGGATAACCAAAACTAGGTTGGTCTCACTCTTAGCCAAGCATCCATTCACTTTCAAAATATGAGAGAGACCACCATGCAAAAATCCCACTCCATTTGAAGCATTAAATGAAAAATCAACAACCATAGCCTATCTGGATGGAGAAAAAATTTCCCCCATTACAACATCCAAAAAAGAAAAAAATCCATGATTCAAAGGAGAACCATTTGTTCCCTATTATTGGGAAAATGTGTCTCAACCTTGCAATTACATAATTTATTGTTGATACATAAGGTAATGTTCATACGATGACGATGGGGGGGGTGTGGGTGGTCCCCCCCGCGAGGGGTCTGGGGGGATCATCCCTCGGCTGGGGGCCTAGGGGTAGCACCCCCAAAAGGAAAATTTTATTTATATTTTATTATTGTAAATACAGACCATTCATCATTAGGTCTTAGATATGATGATCAATATTTTATTATCTTGACTTTCCCTAGAAGGAAACCCTATTTTATGAGGGAATTGTATTATAATTTTGTATCGTGATGTATTCTTAGAGTCTAATAGTGGTCTTGTTACCTCTAGATCTCTGGTTGGTGATACTCCTGTGAGAAGATTTCTCTACAAGTATATTGTAATCTTTGTGATTTCTAAATAATGCATTGGGCAACTTTTGGAGTGTGGGGTTTTTCTCCTCAAAGGTTTTTCCCCACATAAATCATTGTGTTGTGGTATGCATGATATTTATGTCTATTTTTGTTTAATTTTATGTAACTTTTAAAAATATGTAAAAGTTTTGCATTATCCTCCTCTCAAGATTAGTGTAGAAAATTGTTTTGTTACCTTAGTTTCCTTACACTTGCACAACCACAAACCAGTACATGTTTCCATGCACACACATCACAAAAAAGAAGGAAAAGGAATGAATAAAACCCACCACTATATACCCCTACCCTTGCAAGAAAGAAATGAACCCCGCAAATGCAAATAGAGACCCCACCCTAACACAACAAGAACACACCACATAAAACCACCTATAAATGTCCTCAAGATTAGCCGAAAGCCACATGCAAAGGTAAGAAGCATTCATGTCGGACACGGCCTGCAAATGGTCGTGCCTACATGTAGAGAGAGCTCCACACCATCATTCCTTTAAGATATTATTATTATTTATTTATTCATGGAGACTCTAAAGATGCATTGTAATGTTTTTATTATTGAATAATATATGAGTGATGGATGTTTTTGGAGGTTGGGATTTTCCCTCTTGAGGGTTTTTTTAGGGTATATCTTGTGTCATATTTGATGGTATGTTTTCTATTCTTTTGCATGTGGTTTTTGAATACTTTTTTGCATAAATTTATCTATTTGGGTTATGTAGAAATTGTTATAGATGACTATGAATTTATTTTCAATGCAAATTCATCTATTGTATGTATTTTTTGTTGTTGTAAATAATCACATTTTATTTTCCATGGATTAGGATACATGATTACAATAAGGAAAAACACAAGATTATCCCAAAATTATTTAGTCATGAGACCCTCCCAAGAGTATGATTAGGCACTTTATATATAGTGCAATTATGATGCCAAAATTGTTTTATAGAGTTTACAATGTAGAGATGGATCAAATATAGCAAATACAATATTATCTCAAACTGATATTCTCAAATTGAAATTCCAATTTCTTGATATAATATTAGACTAAAAATGAAGTCTTTCAAAAGGACAAAACTTCTCGAAGTGTTAGTATGTCTAAGTTATCAACCATAATGCAAAAATGCAAAAATATGAATAAAAGATACAAAGGGATGAATTTGGGAAAAAGAACATGGATAAAACTATAAAGATTCTCTATACCTTTCCAATTTCACAAAAATCGCAAAAATTGGATAAACAGACAAAAAATTATGAGCTCAAAGTTTGAAAAAGGAATATTTGACATCAATCATCAACAAAATTCACCTACAAGAAAATTTGGAAAAAAGTGCTCAAAATCACTTTATGAAAATATAGCATTTGCAAAATTCAATTCCTAGATCAAAAGTTATGATTTTTCTCAAGGGTCTAATTTGGCTTGCAGACACGACCGTTCTGGCAAAAGAATTTTTTCTCAAATTTATCTTGCACCAAAATAAGATAATATATATATCAAAAATAGGGGTTTTTGGGTCTTTTAGACACAATTATAATCTTTTTTTAAGTTGAAAGTGCTCCAATAAAAAGATGTTTACCATATATGAGCTTACACGCATGTAGATTTTACCTCACGTGTCTAGTTTGGATAAAACAAAAGATAAAATTGACTTTCTTGGACACCCTAAACTCAATGATCAGCTTAGATTTACACCAAAAATCTCCAAAATAAACCTACAATACAAAGCCACAAATAAGAACCCCCCCAAATTATGGAATTTCTATCAATTTTTTATTCTCTAGATCATCATATGATGCAAGAGAAAAGCATACTCAAATTTTAAAGATCCATCAAAATTTGTAACCAAAAAATGTCATGCACAAATAAATCTCAAATATGAGAAGGGTATTTGCATATTTCAAGCTTTGATACCATGTTAGAGTCACTCAATGACTCAAACTCCAAGGATCATTTGCAATAATGGATGCAAATATATCATATCAAACGTGATCAATGAATGCAATACTATACAATACACACATGCAATACAAAATGTACATATGAGACCTTTCTTATATAAGAAAGGTTGAGAGATAGGACAAACTAGGATTTCGACAAGTGTCTTAATCCTATGTCATGTGACAACTAGGGTATGCGATAAGATAAGATCACATAACAACTAATATTTCTAGAAATATTCCTAAATCACTTAGTAAACTTAACATGTATGAAAAGGTCCTAACTAGGAACTCATTAGATAAAGCACCTTTTTCACACTACAAAGAGTAAACTAGATAAGAAAAACCCTTGTTCATACCAGAAAATATCTAAGACCGTAAACTTACAAACCCTAGATTATATTAGTATTTACAGCAATAATAAAAACTTTGAAATATGCTTCATACTTCTTTATATTCCCCTAAAATGCATTAATGTTTACATAGAAACAATTATGACTTAGGATTATACTCTAGTTTTTAATATTTAACCGAGTATGATAAATAGTAATTGGTTTCTTCTTAACTCTAGCAAACCTATAATATTTCCTTACATCCATATTAATAACATTAAACCCTAATATTGTAGACTAGGTTTCTAAATAGAAGACAAATGTGCATATTAGATATTTAGCCACAATCTACTAAACCTAGATTACAAAGTGTGAATATTTACATTAATGGTGGATACCTAGTTTATAGATTGAGTATGAAAGATTGATTATAAACACACTGTAGAACCTTTCCCCATTATAAAAATTCACATATAATTGACAAAATATTGTAACAACAATGAATACAAATCATAACTTCATATATTGATAAATTTGAGAACCCTAGATCATAGATAATAGTTTGTGTTCATTAATATGATTAAATTTTATTTACAACACACAAATGTTATGGGAAGTTTATTACATTCACAAAAGAAAGTACATTACAAATGATGCTTTAGTATCTTTCATGGACTGGGGGGACTTTGGTCAATATTTACACCTTTATGCACTTTGGTCTAGCTTGACTCTGTACGTAACTGCCACCACAAACACCTATGGAATAACTTATTCTCTCAACAAATGCAAGTGCCAAGTCATATTTTTTTCATCAATGTTGGCCACCATTAAATATCAACATGATCTTTGAATGAGAATCATTCCTTCAATCAATAGAGGTTTCATCCTCAACCAATCTTAAACTAGTAGGGATTTTTTCCTCTTGAATATAATATAGATCCTTAGGATTTCATCCTTGAATATATTCATCAAAAAATATGTTCTCAAGATAGTTCTAGTTAGGTTTTGTGTATGTTCAAAGATGTAACCATAAATACCATCCTTATAGAGGAAAAAATAGGTATGGAGATTGTTAGGTACTGAAGAGGTACAAAAAAGGGGGTGCCTATACCTATCAACATTTTTTTCCTTTGAAATAAGCCCAAAATACATATCCTCATGCACATAAAGGTATTGGGAAGGTATGAAGGAATATACTCAAAACCTTCAACAAATATAACATTAATATCATGGATATCTATGGCCACAAATGCTAACTATCATATTAATGGAAGCTACTATAGTATACTCATCTCTTGTGATAGAAAATACACATGGAGCCACATCCTCCAAGTAAATAATGTTGTTGATGATAAAAAACCATATATAAAAATACATGTTTGAGAATAAGCATCATGACACACTTAGATGTGTCAAGTAGTAGGTGGCATGAACAATGAGAAATGACATGACTAGTTAGAGTTAGGGTATTGGAAATACTCTGCAATTCATGCCAAAATTCAAGGAGTAAGGTTTAAAAGGGAGGTATAATGGTGCTCGAGGAAGTATAACTCCTCAAAAAAATCATCTAAAGGAGAAAGGTTTGATTAAGAGGTATGACAATATGAATAAGTCTGGTAGCTTGAAAGGAGAAGGGAATGAAGGTGGAGGATGGTTGATGAGCCCAAAATATGCTCATCATTTGGATATCATGGTGTACTTTTAATACCTTTACTTTTGTTGATTATGGTTGTTTAACTCTCTTGAAACCTTTTATCAGGGGATATTCTGTAGCAATACACTTTCATGTTCCTGTAGCCTATCATGTTGACATGTCTATATTTATTACCATGTTTGACTTCCCAAATGACTGGTATATCACATGTAGTTTTTGAATGATGAAATAGATTTAAATATGTGATTAAGGAATGGATATTGTGTATGTGTCGTGCACCTTTTCTTTCACATATGTTACCTTGTGTTTCGCAGGTTGTTGAAGAAAGTATGATCGAGTCAAGTGCAGCCAATCTCGGCCTTGCAGTAAAGTCCATTTCCTACACAACTTCGAGGAAGCTCTGGCGAAGACTCTTTGACCGAAACCATTGGGAAGGATTTCAAATGACATTTAATCTGGAAAGAGTGGAGTGCTTGATTCTCTCTGGATCGGGTTGAACGGATAAACTCATTTATGAAGTTTGTTCCTCAATTTTGGGATACATTTTATATCCATGTCTTTCTCTGTTAGAGTTAGTTAGTTGTTCTCCTGATTTAAAATAAGTGTTCCTCCTACATAGGTGAACAAGAAGGAGATAGAAAGATAGATAGAGAAGCAAATTATGTAGGAGTTAGAGTTATAATATGAATCAGAGTTTTTGTTAGTTTTCTGAAGTAGAACAGTCAATGTAAATGATTTCACGATATGAATAAAAAGTTGATGGAGTTCTAAGCACAATCTTCTGTGGAAATTAGTTGATGCTTGCTAAGGGGGCCCACTTAGTAAGTATTTGTAGTATTTGTAGGAGCGTAGTTGTTTATCCTTTGTTAATTCAAATTAGATTTCATTTTAGAAGTTTTAGCAAAAGCTCAGTCTTATACTATTCCTGTAGCATCAGGAATCCATCCCTGTGTCTGTTCTTGCAGCATAAGGCCAGTTTATAGTTTGAGTCTCAATTGTAGCTATTACAATTTCTGCTTTGGTTAGATTATGATTGAGTTAAGAGAACTTTGCATTACCTTCCTATAGCGTAGGTAGAATTTCTTTCCAAGTATTTATTTTTCAATAGGTTGTGACTGAAACCGGTTCTTAGTGCACATATAGTGCCGCTCCATTTAAAGTTTACGTTCCCTGGTTTGACAAGTAAATGAACGTCCACGAAGAGGTATTAGTCACCTACTGGAATGTCTAATTCCCAGGATAGGTTTTTCCGTGATTTTCATATCCTTTTGTGGGCGTGACCATTTTTGGTGCCGTTGCCAAGGATGGTGTCAATCTAAGAACCTGCTATAGTCATTGTTAGCAGTAGTTTTTCAAGTATTTTCAAAATCTTTTAAAATACCATCCATTTTCATTGCATACATAGAAGGAGAGACGCTCAGGGAAGATTTCTCCCCAACCTGCCATTCATTGCTAAGAAAACTAAACCAGCTTATACCCTATTTAAGGACGAAGGAAACTTAGATATTGACCCATTTGCTGAAGGCATGTGTGTTGACTTGCTATCCAGCCCATTTGACGAAGAACTTGAAGAAAATCCATTTTCTCCTATACTTGGTTAGGTGAACATGGCACGTAATCCACCGAATCGACCTCCTACTTTTGAATTCCCCATTATTTCTCAACAAAACAATGACAACCTTAAGAATATTCCTTCTTCATTACTTCCCAAGTTCTATGGCTTAGTTACAGAAGACCCAGAGACCTTCTTGTTCGAGTTTGATATCCTCTGTCGCAGTTATGACTACACTTCAGATGCTCACAAACTGAAATTGTTTCCTGCTACCTTGAAGGAGGGAGCTCTCAGATGGTTCATGAGTTTGGAAAGGGGTGTTGTCGATAGTTGGGTAGCCATGCAAACAATTTTTTTTGAGAAATACAAGGAATATTGTAAGAGTGGCAGTAAAGGTGATGATATATTCTGAATTCAATAGAAGGAAGATGAAAGTCTGGAGGATTATATATCAAGATTCCTATTTTCTCTAAAAAAGAATTAAGACCATACTCTTAATGAAGAATCTCATAAATTACTTTTTCTAAGGGGAATCAATGATACCTACATAGATGCCTTGGACCTGATGGGCGGCAGTGATATCACTCAAGAATCTTGGGATGATATCATGAAGATATGTCTCAATTACTTTTGAGAAAATGTGAAGAAGGGTAGAGGCCATCAAGCTACAGTGGGAAAGACTTCTTCCAGCGGAGTTTTTCAAATGGAGATCACAAATTTGCTAGCCGATTTCAAGCAGGACATCATAAACAACATGGCTACACAGTTGGATACCATGCAAGCTCGCAAGAAACATGAGGAGGTTGATGCAATCCTTGCTCAGTTATGTCCACATTGTAGACAGAAGAAACATGACTGTAGATGCAAGTTGGTGGCCAATATGGAGGCTAAACAGTTACCTACTAATTTTAAGATGATAGATGGTGATGATGACCAAGTCTTCTTTGTTGCACAAAGGAGACCATGGGCTCCAAGACAAGGTATGCCTCAAGATCATTTGACTTTTGGTAATCCTTACTCTAACTATAATAACCAATGGCAACCTATGTATGGCCCATCTCCACTTTGGAATGCTCCTCAACCATACTGGCCTAACTATCAGAGCCCTCAATGGCAACCCCCTCAAGGAGGTTGGCATTACTCACAAGGACAATGGACTCCACCTCCAGGTAACTGGTAGTAGAACCTTCAATGGAGAGGTTCTCAGCAATGGCAGAACCAACCCCCTGGATTCCTATAGTCTCAGTAGCCACAACCTCCAGCTATTATTCCTCCTCTTGCAGCACCTGCAGCAAATACTGGCCCTCCAAAACAAACGCCTATGCCTGCTCAACCATTGCCAAATCCTAATAATAAGCAGCAGCAATAACAACAACCTATGTATTCTGTAGAAGCCAACCAGTACCCAACTTATGCCCTAAATATCAATGATATCCATCTTAGGTCTGGAACTACTCTCCCTGCTCCACAGCCACCTATAATAATAGAGATTCTAGACTCTGCTGTTGAACAACCTACTGATCATGCAGAAGATATACCTGTATCAACTACTGCCTCTAAGGAACCTATCCTGTAGCCTCAGGCTACACCATCTTTTCCTCAGAGATTGCATATTACTACACCCAAGACCATTGAAGAGCCCACCTTTGATATTTTGGAGCAGCTAAAGAATGTACAAGTCCAAATTCCTCTTTTTCAAGCTATTAAAGATGTTTCAGTTTATGGAAAAGCCATTAAAGAGGCTTGTTTAAAGAAACAAGGAAGAAAGAAAAAGGATCCTCAAACTATCCATGTCCTAGGATAGTTAGCCGATATTATGTTGGGGAAGGTCGTCATTCCAAAATACACTGATCCTGGAAGTCTTGTAGTAAAAATAAATATCAATGGTCAAGTAGTAAGAAATGTTTTGGTTGACCTTGGTGTAGCCATTAATGTGATGAACAAGCACACTATGGAGTGTTTGAATAATCCAAACATTCGGTCTACACCGACTGTCCTGCAGCTTGCTGATAGTTCCACGGTTACACCTGATGAAGTGATAGAAGATGTCATTGTCACTCTTGAATCTTGGGAATACCCTGTTGATTTCACCATACTGTCCACTAAGGCAACCTTAGGAGGATATCCTATTATCCTAGGCAAACCTTGGTTAGCTACAGCTAATGCCCTTATAGGATGTCGTTCAGGAGACATGACAATTTCTGATGGTCAGTCAAGGAAGAAATTGGCTTTATACCCACCTGTACAACCTCTGCCAGATTTGTCTCAACCAGTTTGGCCAGATCTAGGAGAGGAATATAAAGAAGTCAATTCATTAGCTTAGTTAATGATGCTACGAACTGATCCATTTTCCCAGCTTCAGAGTGAAGATAACTTGCTTCTACACATTTTGTAGTTTAGTTCTTGTTTGAATAGCCCATCTGTTTTGGACAACGGTTCTCAGCAATGTTTCCTGTAGCAACTGGATCCTGAGAGCCATCATGATTTTCTATTATGTGATATATAGGCACCACCTTTATCAAGAACCTCAATAAATGATCTCACCAAATAGATAGAAGTATCTCCAGGCCGTTGTTTGCATATTAATAATAAGTTGTCTCTGTCTCAACAAACTGCCCTAGCCACAATGTTGCAAGCCCACAAAAGAGATTTTGCATGGGACTATGGGGATATGAGGGGTTTAGACCCAAAACTCTATACATATCACATATATATTGACAGTGACTTCAAACCTATCAGGCAGTCTCAAAGAAGAATTAATCCAACTTTGAGAGAAATTATTAAAGAAGAATTGCAAAAATGTTAGTAGCTGGCTTTATCTACCCAATCTCTGATAGTCAGTGGGTTTCCCCATTGTTCATTGTTCCTAAGAAAGGAAGAAAATGGAGGGTATGTGTAGATTACAGAGAGCTCAATTTGGCAACAAAGAAAGATTACTTTCCCCTTCCATTCATTGATCAAGTTCTAAATAATTTAGCTGGGAAAAAGTACTTCTCATTCTTAGATGGCTTTAGTGGGTACAATCAAATCAAGATTGCTCTTGAGGATCAAGAAAAGACTACTTTTACATGCCCTTGGGGAACATTTTCCTATTCAGTTTTTCATTTTGGTCTCTGTAATGCTCCTGCAACTTTTCAGAGAGCAGTCATAAGTATCTTCTCAGACATTTCATATGATTGCATGAAAATATACATGGATGAATTTACTATTTATGGTACAACATTTGAGGAAGCTCAAGCCAAGTTGGAGAAAGTACTACAAAGATGTGAAGATCACAACCTATCACTGAATAGTCAAAAGTGCTTCATAAGGATGTAAGAGGGAATAGTACTTGGTCACTATATTTCTGCTGCAGGAATTTAGGTTGATCCTACTAAGATTGAAGTCATCTCTAAGCTACCCTCTCCTACCAAGCAAAAAGAGGTACGGAGCTTTCTAGGCTATGCCAGATACTACAGAAGATTCATCAAGGACTTCAGCCAAATAGCAAGTCCTTTATACAGTCTGTTGAAGAAAGATGCAGATTTTTCCTGGACAGAGGAATATGAAAAAACATTCCTTGACTTAAAAGTTTCCCTTACACAGGTACCTGTTCTGAAAGGACCTGATTGGTCACTTCCATTTCATATTCATACTGATGCATCAGATTATGCCATTGGTGCAGTGTTAGGGTAGAAGGATGGTTCAATAAAACATGCAATCTATTACATAAGCAAAAATTTGCAAGGGGTTGAATTGAACTGCACTGTTACAGAAAAAGAATTGTTGGCAATCATTTACGCCCTTAATAAATTTAGGCATTATATCACCAGTTATCAGATATTTGTTCATATTGATCATGCTGCAATCTGGTATCTCATGAACAAAGTCGCACTATCCAGGAGATTGGCAAGATGGTTATTGCTGATGCAGGAATTTGACATTACAATTGTGGACAAGCCAAGTAAAGCCAACGTGGTTGCCAATTTATTTTCTAGACTTCAAAGGCAAGATGACTCTGCGATTATTGAAGACTCCTTTCCTGATGAGCACCTGTTTTCAATCAAGGTTATTCACCCATGGTATGCTGATATAGAAAATTATCTGGCCACAGGAAGAACTCCTCCTCAATTCTTCCCTAAGGAAAAGAGATTATTGGTAGAGAAAAACCTTACTTTTCTTGGATTGCAGATTGCATGTTTTATATAGGGCTAGATCAAGTTATGAGGAGATGTGTACCATAAGAGGACACTCATGATATACAGCATGCCAACCATGATGAGTCGTGTGGTGGAAATTTTACTGCCAAAAGGACAGCGATGAAAATTTTAAATACTAGTTACTATTGGCAAACTTTGCATAGAGATGCAGCCAAATATACCAAGAGATGTGACAGATGACAGAGGATGGGAAGACCAACTTGATCTGATAAGATGCCTCTATTTCCACAAGTTGTAGTTGCACCCTTCGACAAATAGGGACTAGATTTTGTAGGACCAATTGATCCACCTTCCAATGGTAAGTCCTACATCATTGTATGCATAGATTATGTCACAAATTGGGTAGAGGCTAAGCCTATGAAACATGCTAGGGACAATAAAGTGGCTGAATTTCTCTATGAGGAAATATTTACTAGGTTTGGTGTCCCTAGGGAAATAGTGACAGATCAAGGAGCACAATTTACTTCTACACTTATCACAGCTTTAGTCAATGAATATAATATACGGCACAGGAAATCAACTCCTTATCACCCCCAGGCCAATGGCCAGGTTGAAGTCACAAATAGGGACATAGAGGCCATTTTGACTAAAACTGTAGATTTGCATAGGAAATACTGGGCCAAAAGGTTACCAGAAGCTATATGGGCCTACTGTACTACCTAGAAGACTGCTATAGGATATACACCTTTTGAAATGGTGTATGGTAAAATAGATGTGATGCCAATAGAGTTTGAACATAAGACTCTAAGAACAATACTGGAGATGGACATGGATTTAACAAATGCACAAAAGGATAGAATCATGCAGCTCAATGCTTTGGATGAGCTCTGAAAGAATGCCCTGCAACACACTGAGATGATACAAAACCAAAGAATAAGGTGGCATGATAAATACATTAAGGAGAAGAAATTCAAAGTAGGAGATTGGGCTCTGCTTTATGACTCACGATATAAGGACAGTCTAGGAAAATTACAAACTAGATAGTTGGGCCCGTATGAAATTGAGAATGTATTTGCTAATGGTTCAGTGCAACTTGTTACAATTGATCCTGTTAAATTCAAGCTGTTAGTTAATGGACACCACCTCCGGTTGTACCATAAACCAGTCTCAAAAGAGGAATTCATATAGCAGTTCTTTCAGGATCCTGCCACTAATTCTCCTGCAGCTGAAGGCTTTAGCCTTTCTCCTGCACCTTCTCCATGATTTTGTAATGCATGCTCATAATAAAGGTATCCTTTTTAAGGGAACCCCTTTTTCTTCGTTTCCACTTGTTGCCACATTTCACTTCTTTATCTTCCGTACCATCCATCCATTCCATCCATTCATCTCAACTATCCATGTCATCCATCCACCTCATTCATCCACACCACCCCTAATTATGATCTCATTCCCAACTGTCATCTCATGCCGTAACCGTCAACTTTCTCAGCACGTACAAGCATTTAATGAAAGGTACACAATATCTTTTGATTATCTCACTTTTGATTTATTTCATTTTATTCATTTACTACACTGTCTGTATCTGTCATTATTACCCAATTTCTGTGTATTCCTTAGTACATGTGAGGACACATGTCATACTCTAAGTAGGAGGCGGGATAATCCACTTTTTAAACTTGTCCTTTCACTGTTGTCACAACTGCTCAGATAATCTTTCTTTATTATTTTTCTGGTACTTTCCAAATATGATCGCATGTCTTTTTCATTGCATGTTTTTCATTGAAAATCACATTCAAAAACTGCTTGTTTAAAAAGTTCATTTTTGGAAAAGAAGATAAAAGTGACGGCATAACAGAAAAGAACCAGAGCAGAACACGGAAATTTTTGATTTTCAGAAAAGAGTTGAGTTTAGCTAAGGCAAAACTGTGAACATGGGTGGTTAGCTGGTAAGCCATGAGCCTGTAGCTCATGAGTTGTTAATGCAAAATCCTCAAATGGCCCAAGCATTCAGCCTCTATGGTTGGTTGAATTATTTTTTGAGTTTGGATGCTTTTAATGAGGCTGCAGGTGAATTTTTGAGAACCCTTTTTGAAGGGGAGGCTTTTGTATGGGGTCTAACAGTTGTTGTAACTGAAGAAATAATTGCAGAAGTAACCGGGCTCTCAGCCATTGGAGAAAATTTTTCTTCGGATGCTGCCTCTGTAAGGGCAGAATTTTCAATACCCACTAATGGACCTTTGGTGGTCTCAAAGTAGGGATGCAAGCGAGTGTCATTGCCTCCTCCATACCCAAAATACACTGCTTTCATAATCAGGTATTTAACTTGTGAAGGCCATTTCTCCTACCTGCATTCTTACCACTTCAAATTGCTAAGTCATATGAGGCATGGATTAGCTATTAATGTTCCAAACTTTTTGTTAAAATTTATGGAACAATGTGCCCACGGAACCCAATAGGGGAAAGATAATTCTATTTCTCACCATGGCCTCATAAAATTGTTGATTGCACGCTCTTTGAGAGATGTATCACCTTTTTCCTAGCAAGAATTTGTTGCCTAGAAGAGCTTGCAACGTCTAGAACCCCCTAGGGCACTTACCCCATAGCCTCAGAAAAAGAAAGAGGAAATAGCGTCCACCAGTAGGAGAACAGGGCAAGCATCATCTGCTCCTGTAGCACCTGGTCCTGTAGCTCTCACACCAGAGTCCTCTGCCTGGGTGCAAACTAGGGCTGCTAGTAGGAGAGAGGAAAAACAAAGGCCAGAGAGTCATATGGGGTAGAACAAACCCCAGAATCTGACCCTCGTTCTCAGAAAAGACAACGTTCTTCTCCTGCAGATTCTTCCCCTGCAACATTATCTCCTATAGCAACACCTGTTGCCGTTACCAGTTCACCATCATCCTCTGACAAGGCAGAACCTTCTAGGAAATTCAAAAAGAGAAAGGCTACAAGAACACCTCTTGCAGCCGCAACATTGCCAAGAAGAGTTTCCACCAGAACACAGTGTAAAATATCCCCTGCTTCACCTCATCTTGAGGTTATTATAATTTCAGAAGAATCTAGAGAGTCTGAATGTGATGTTTCTCAGAATGTGTCTAAAAGTACTGCACAGAGTTCATTTGTTATTCTTGAAGAAGAACAAGTTGAGACAAGGGAAGTTGAGCATAATGAAAGGGGAGTACCAAGTCTTGATGACTTGGCTGCTATGGCTATGCAGATTTCGGAGGAAGCACAGTCTTCTTCGTTGCAGCAATAGGAATTTATCCTACAGCAAGAGGAAGAACAGACTGAACCATTGGAAGTGGCCAATGAAGCCTCAATTCCCCCTGCAACTTGTCAAGCGATTGTTGTTTATAAGAAGACATTTTTAATTGAATTTTTGGAATATGTCAAAGCTACATGGAGACCGGTTACATTACAAACCATGACTTTCCACCACCTGACCAAGACTGAAATGCAACAAAGTCTTTGGGAGGAGGAAAAGAAGAAACTGAAAAAGGAAATTGAAGAGCAGAAACTAGAAATTCAGGAGTTAAAAGAGAAAATGGATGAAATGTTGAAGGTAACTGGTTAGATTATAGAATGCAGACCACCACCCAGAGTTTATGCTCTATGCCTCAAAGAACAATTCTTGTGGTTCCAACTGATGAGAATTTCCAGAAATTAGGATCCTATTCTTCACACTGCTAAAGAATTTTACGATGCATATCAAGTAGCCCCTAATTGGCTCATAAATTCTTTGTGTGAATTTTACTTACATGGCTTTTTAATTCCATTTGAAACAAAGTGGAATCCCCTTATGTATATTGGCGACATCCATTTGAGATCCCTTATGTCTTGGGCAGCAAATGAAGCAAATTATGGTAGGAAATGGGAAACATATAAAGAAGTCAAAAAGGAATGAGCCTGTTTCATTGCGTTCTGAGAGTTCAGACCCCCACACAATGTTGAAAACCTGGCTTACTCTAGCATATGGTTTTAATAATGATACAGCCAGAATGAAAATATTTGATCTCAAGAAATAGGTATATGATGAATTTCAAGAAAAATCATACTCATTTTGGAGACTGTCATACTCCAGAATTGAAAAGAGGTGGGAAAGATTAACTGTTGGATTAAGAAAGTCTGAACCTCACAGTCCATTAAATTTTACGGCAGCTCTTAAACGATCAAGCAAATAAATACAGTTGGGACTTTAAAAGAGATTTGAATTGTGGATGCCATCAACATTTAGACCTCCTGTGCTAATGTGGCCCCTTTATTCTTACCAGGCTACAAATCTTAATGAAGACACAGAAGCCCGTAGGTATGAAAGGTGACAGAGTTACAGAGGCTTTTGTTACAAATTTGGAATTCCATTTCAGGGTCATTCCTCAACCACTGATTTCAGAGAGACCACCAGGAAGTTTAATGTTGGAGGACTAGCATTGGGTTAAGTAGGGGGAAAATGATGAGCCCAAAATATGCTCATCATTTGGATATCATGGTGTACTTTTAATACCTTTACTTCTGTTGATTATGGTTGTTTAACTCTCTTGAAACCTTTTATCATGGGATATTCTATAGCAATACACTTTAATATTCCTGTAGCCTATCATGTTGACATGTCTATATTTATTACCCTGTTTGACTTCCTAAATGACTGGTATATCGCATGTAGTTTTTGAATGATGAAATAGATTTAAATATGTGATTAATGAATGGATATTGTGTATGTTATGTGCGCCTTTTCTTTCACATCTGTTACCTTGTGTTTTGTAGGTTGTTGAAGAAAGTATGATCGATTCAAGCACAACCAATCTCAGCCTTGCAATAAAGTCCATTTCCTACACGACTTCGAGGAAGCTCTGGCGAAGACTCTTTGACCGAAACCGTTGGGAAGGATTTCAAATGACATTTAATCTAGAAAGAGTGAAGTGCTTGATTCTCTCTAGATCGGGTTGAACGGATAAACTCATTTATGAAGTCTGTTCCTCGATTTCAGGATACATTTTATATCCACATCTTTCTCTATTAGAGTTAGTTAGTTAGTTGTTCTCCTGATTTAAAATAAGTGTTCCTCCTGCACGAGTGAACAAGAAGGAGATAGATAGATAGATAGAGAAGCAGATTATGTAAGAGTTAGAGTTATAATATGAATCAGAGTTTTTGTTAGTTTTCTGAAGTAGAACAATCAATGTAAATGATTTCACGATATGAATAAAAATTTGATGGAGTTCTGAGCACAATCTTCTGTGTAAATTAGTTGATGCTTGCTAAGGGGGCCCACTTAGTAAGTATCTGTAGGAGTGTAGTTGTTTATCCTTTGTTAATTCAAATTAGATTTCATTTTAGAAGTTTCACAACAAGCTCAGTCTTATACTGTTCCTACAGCATCGAGAATCCATCCCTGTGTCTGTTCCTATAGCATAAGGCCAGTTTATAGTTTGTCTCTCAATTTTAGCTATTACAATTTCTGCTTTGGTTAGATTATGATTGAGTTAAGATAACTTTGCATTACCTTCCTGTAGCGTAGGTAGAATTTCTTTTCAAGTATTTATTTTTCAATAGGTTGTGACTAAAACCGGTTCTTAGTGCACATATAGTGCCGCTCCATTTAAAGTTTACGTTCCATGGTTTGACAAGTAAATGAACGTCCACGAAGAGGTATTAGTCACCTGCTGGAATGTCCAATTCCCAGGATAGTTTTTGCCATGATTTTCATATCCTTTTATGGGCGCAAACCAATGGTCATGACATATGCTTGAATGGGGAAGTCTAAAACCCCAATGGAAGTAAAGAAAAACATGGAATTGGGAGGATAATCATGCTAGAAAGGGAAAATTAGAAACTTTGATGGCTTATGTTGACTTATAAAATTGCACATGCCTTCATACTTAAAATTTTTAGATCTTAAGTAGATGCATGGGGATGAAGGGGGAGAAGTTGTACACAAATTTGGACTAGGGAGAACACTAGTGATATGAAATGTGTATTTTGGACAACATATATTACGAAAAAGAGGGACATGACAAGTTTGCCTTGCTCAAATTTTCTTTCCCTCAAGCAACTGTAAGTTTAAGTCTCTAGTTCCTCATGTTAGTAATTCTCTACAAATATCAATATTTCTTGATTCTTTCTAAGTATCCTCCTTTGTAGGTGGGTTCCTCCAATGAACTAGATAATTTATGATGGTTCCCTATCCAAAATTTCCATGCCTATGACTTGAGTCAAATAGTGAAAAAAACCAATCATCTATATGCATCCTTTTGATATGATGATGAATGAAAACATTCATAAACTCCCATAAGACCCAAGTCTTCCACATTTTACTTCTATATGTTTTTTGGTGATTCTTCACACAAGTAATGATTTTGGGAGTTACTTCATCACACTTATGCTATACTACACTATTATTCACTTGGAGTCATCCTTGATATCTTCTTGCGGAGCTCATCACTTCCTCAATAGGGTGGATGAGTTTAATACCCTTTTCCTCATAAATAGACAATAATCTTTGTCTTGTTCTTTGTGCAACATAACGGAAAAATGTGAGCATCAATTATTTCCCTTCTACCTAGTTTGTATCTTAGTGAGAATGGATATGAATTTGAGCTTCTTCTCTCAAACTCATTGGTATTCTTGAAGTGCCTTTGCACTATGTCAATGATTTCCTTTAGATGAAAAAGTAATAAAGAATTACCTCATTTTCCTTGGAATGCCACCATTGCATGCCTAAAAGTATGTCTGTCTCTCTTAGAATATTATCATGTAATTTACCTTGTGTTCCAAATATTCTTACCATGATGCCACTAGTTTTACCTTTTGACAATTGGTGTGAATTAGATTGTTTGGTGGCTAGGAAAAGGTTGTAACTATAAAGAGATAGAGAGGGATAGGAAAACCTATAGAGAGTTAGGGAGAGAGATAGAGATAGAATTTAGCACTATAAGTATATTATATATAATTTAATTTGTATTTATATAACATGTTTTTTAATTTAATTATATATTACATTATATTTAATATTTTTTAATATAAATATAATATATATAGCAAGTATAACCATAATATTATTTTAAAAATAAATATAATTTAATTTGTGTTATAAAATATAGCGAACGTGTTTGATGTAAAACTAGCACTTGCACTTAAAGAAGGTGCAAGGATTACACCCATAGAAAAATATATGCATGTTGTATACACCTAAAATCAGTCATGGCATTTAATTAATTAAATACTAATTATTTAGTTAATATTTTGACTATGTATAAATAAATTCTCAATTTATTTATATTGTTCATGCCTTCTAAATTCTCCAAATCTAAAATCATATTCTTCTAAATTAATTAAATAAACAAATTTCCATAAGCTTGTTTTATTTAATTAATCTTCACTAATCTCGATTAGGAATTCAAGCACATGTCTATGACTTTTTGTGCTACCTCACCAAGGTCATATGAATTAAATAATTCTATTTTTAATTAGAATTATCCTTAACCAATTTTTAAGCACATGGCTTATTCCTCACACACTTCAGCCAATTTTGAAACACATGGTCTTTTCTTCCTATTGACACCAAAATTTGACAAGGTAACAGTGTCTTATGGGAAACTCAGTTTATGGGGGACCTTTTGCGGTAAACTGAGTGACCTCCAGGTTTTTAGAGAAATTAACTTCTTCTATAATGGGGTTTGGAAAGGGAAAAGGAAACAAATATAATAAAATAAAGTCTAATCTAAGGCGATGCACCAAGACTTAATGATAGGCATGATAAATCATAGATCTAAGGGCCTAATTGGTGTTTGTGGTGTTCTAGAAAATTAGAAATTGAAGATTACAGCATAGAAAATTCATTCATTTGACATAAAATAATATTGCATACATTCCTACTGCCAGGAAGAGTCTTTAGACATGGTCTAGGTTATCAAACTTGCATTCAACATGTATAGAAGTTTTCAAATGAAATGTCCAGACAGTAAAAGCATAGTTTACAGTTTGATCAAAGAGCATGAAAAAGCAAAAAGGCCGAACAATTGGCACAGCCTGAGAGTCTTTGCAATAAAATAAAACAATAATAAAGGCCAGGTGTCTTTTTCCAAAACCAGTGTTTCCTCCAAATTTTGGACCCTCTTCTCACAATAGAGAAAATTATATATAGCAGGAAAAACCCCATCGCTTCAGAGAGCAGTAACAGAAAATATTTCACAATCCCTTGGAAATGATGCAAAAATAGAATATTCCCCAAGTTGTTGAAATAGAAACGATTTGAAACCAAGCATCCGGTCATTCTACGCACAAGTGCATCCTCTGAAAATGATGGTGGTGCTCATGGAAAGGCTTAATCAGACAAGTGTCACCATCCTGTGCAAATGATTATGACACGTAGTGGCCAATAACATCATTCGATTCATCTAGTCTATCGCCCGAATATGAGATTTGCTGACTAGGCACATGGCAGTCTTTCGCTGCCTGTATGAACCTCTCTCTCTCACCGCTAAAGAATTTTGCTAAGGCTACACGTGTCAAATCGGCAGAGCACTTAACCAATAGTGGAGTGAACGACCACTAGTCAGGCGCAAAAGAGACGTGTGGCAGCATTTCGCTGCCCGCGGTTGTTACTTCATCTCTACGCTGAAAGATTTGTGAATAGAAAACATGTAGAAAGAGTACACCGCATATAACAATTGTGGGGCCCGAAAAACCCTTTTGGGAATGAGGGCTTCATGGCACTCGAGCAGAACTTGATGAGACAGCAAGAAAGAATGATCAAAAGTATCCCACAACCATGACACGCAAAAGCATAGCGGGGTTTCTCGGGATGTGAAAGGAAAGCAGAAGCTCAGGGTTGTGAGGAGTAGACACATGGAGTGGGAGAGAAGAATTTAGATAAAAGGCCGAGTTGATTACTTGTGATGCACGGGCTGATGCATAGAGAAAAATACACCCGAAGGAAGCTAGTTAAATATTTATTAATAGCTTTTGGCGACTATCAAGGGCATTTCAACTAAGGAACGAAGAACCTAAAATTTCTCTGGTTTATAGGTTAGAGTGCCATTTCATTAGATAATGGAGTCAGAGATTGGAAAGAGCCACCTATAAAGGAAACCATTCATTCTCAAATGGCTTCACCATGTTGCGCAAATTCTCTTGTGCTCCACTTAGATCAATAGTTTCTTTATGAGGCAGTGCATTAGGTAAACCAGCCCCTACTTCACAACAAAACAATAGCTATGCAAGCAGATGAATCACTCCCTCAATTTCAGTCATCGTGGGAGGATGACTGAAATCCCTGAAAGCCTCTGGATCATTTTCCTTCTCTTCTATCTTTTCCGCAATCTATTCGGTTGTGGTAATATAGCCATTTTCAAGGAACGTGGATGAAAAACCCATCATGTTTAACTCAGAGAAAATCCCCCATAAGTTGTCCAATGTCTTGCTCAGAGTAGCCGCGGTTGCTTTAGTGCACTGGAAGGTAGAGTGGCAATGGATGAACTTATTTGTCATTTGAGCAGCAACATCCCGATCTTCAATACCCGCTCTGGCGAGATTTTCATTAGAGACCGAGTATAGCTCGGTGAGTAGATCTTTTGCTTTCAGAACCTTCTCCAAGATTAACCGTGGGAACTACTCAATCGTATTATGAGCCTCCTAGCTCAACTTCGATGCCTTGGTGATGAATTGGAGGGTAGGCTGCAGTTCCAAGCAAAAGGCTTTAATATTTTCCCAGTGGGAGATGTACAACTACCTAACCAACTGAATGATGTCTGGCTGTATAGGGGAAGATAGGAGAGAGATTTTAAGAGAAGCAATCTCTGCGTCTTTTGAATTAATGGCCTCAGCCAATTCTTCCCTTTTCTTTTTCTCGGACGGTAGCTGTTCAGTAGAGCTACTCATTTCTTTATTCCAATTCTCCTCAGCTCGGGAGTGATTTGCTAAGTGCATGTCCAGAGAAGACTTTGTCTCTTGGAGCTCTTCTTCTATTTGAGCTTTTAGGCCCTTAAATTCAGCCTCTTTTTTTTGTATTTTCTGCTCATATTGAGCCTGTTGGTACTCCAAAGCTTCATTCCTCTGCACCACTCCTTGACTATACTCAAGGCGAAGTCGCTCCAACTCTTCATTCCTTAGCCGCAGATTTTGTTCCGTCTCTAGATTCTTAGCCTGCAAATCTTTTACCATGGCAGGGTCAAAGGTCTGAATCTTCGCAAGTTCACCCTGAAGTCTATTCCTCTCATCCTCTACTTCCAGTGCCCTCTCTGTCATACATGCAACATCGGCCTCCAGGAATTTCTCTTTTTTCTCCAAAAAACTAACCCTCTCCGTTACCACTTTAAGCTGCTCATCCTTCTTCTTTAGTTGGCGGCCAATTTTAAGGAAGTCAGAGGTGACCACTCGTTGTGTTTCCTCCATGATCTCAACCTTATCCTGCAGTCGGGTGACCTTCATGTCGAGCCCTACCACATATATCTCATAATCTTCTAGGTGCATTTCCCCCTGAGGCTTGGTTACTCTCGGGTATATGGTTGCAAACTTTAATTCCTGTTGGGTCTCATCATAAAGAGTCTATATTTTTGGCTCAGCATAAGCACTGTCATCCTTTGGCATGTGCTTTCACATTCTACTTGCGCATGCCTCCTTTCCACAATCAATCTATGCCATAAATTCAATTGGTGACAAAACTAGTCCGCTTGCGAAAGGAGCACCAGAAGGTAGGGCATAGGGATAGGTAACCCTCATAGGCATGGGAATCTATTTCCTCTGGAGAGTGACGGTTTGCAGGAGAAGTGGGTCATGTTCCAAAGCTTGGTTTGAGGCCCAGTAGAAGGGCTAGTCACTTGTAATGACCGAATTGGTGAATTGGCTGTAGTACTCATAGGCTAGGATGGTGGAGTTTTTAATGCGGTGTCAGCCTATTGTGATGGAAGAGGATCTATAGTAATAGCGGAAGAAGGGTTACCTACAAGGGGCATGTTTTTGGAAAATGAGGCAATGAAAGCTTGAGCGGCAGTAGCAGGCATAAGAGTTCGCGGAGGAGTTAGGTCAGGTGGAACAGTTTGCGAGAATTGGGTGAAACCTCTCGAATATGTTGGATTAGAAGTGGGAAACAGAGGGCCCGTACTTGTGGTAGGGATCGTTGCTGAGGTAGGGACATATACCAAGGAATGAGAACCAAGGGAAGGAGTGAATTTTACCTGTTGATTGGTCGATGGCGGCTCTAGAATCATCAGCGATTCTTCCTCAGCCTTAGGCTCCTAGCTAGCTGCAAGCAATTGTCTTATGGCGGGTTCTTGAGAACCTTCTTTGATAATGCTCTTTGTGTGCTACCACTTTGTGGGCGAGGTCTCCTGAGCTTCAGTAGCTATTTTCATTTGTTGTAATGATACCTTGGCTAGCTTAGCGGCCCAAGTGAGTGTATGCGAGGCCCTTCATATATTAAAATGCACATTTGTGGCCACATAGGCGGGCTAACCGAGGCCTTTCTCCTTCAGCACAGAGGAGGCAGATGTTGCCGCTTCCTCTTCTTGCTCTTTGGACTCATCCTTTGGGTCCCCACTCTTATTAATGCTAGAGTCCAGGCTGGGGCAGTCCTCATTCCACCATTTTTCAAATTCCTTGTCATCCTTCAGACTATCATAAGGGGCATCCAATTTGCCTGTCTCTTGGCGATACCTTGAGAAGGCTTCTATTTTTTCAGCAGTCCACTCCTCATCCTTCCACAACTTATTGTACATGGCATGTTCCATGTGGAAATTATCTTTGGCCACCGCCACAACAAAGTAGAACTTGTGCCATGCCCTTTTGGTATCTTGCATAGGAATACATGCCAGTTCAACAAAATTTTCATCCTTGTCTTCCTACAGGTTACGCCGCTTCTCCTAGTAAGGTTGAGGAACATGTATAAATTTCATGTCCGGGTCCAACAAGTCATTGAAATGGTTGTAATACAACTTATCATTTACCAAAACCAACCCTAAATGAGAAAGTTTATCCTACAATAACTGATCTGATTGTTTCTTTAACAAAGTTATCGATTTGAAATTCTTCGGACAAGTGAAGAATCATTTTCTCTTGACAATTTTGCTACTACATAAGGTAAAATCAATGATTCACACCTACCTATACATTTCAAGTGTGAGTACCCTATCTGTGACGCAGGCTGGGAGAAGGAAAGGTTGACTAGTGAAGCCCCGCATCTAGAGAATCATGAAATTTGTTCCTAAGAACCACTCACAGGCGGGAGTGAAACTCTGCATATATCCAGTCTGATCCCTGTCGAGCTGTATTATGTCACCTTCCCCTTTTAAATCATGCAATACCAGAGTTATGAAATAATCTAAAAATACATAATAATCATGACACAAAAAGAAAAGGCATCCACGTGGATACTAGCTTCCTCTTACCCCGTTCATCAAAAAATGATAATTCAAAAAATCAGGCAAAGAAATTAGGGTTTTGATGTAGGAACATGTGAACCAGGAAAGAAAGAAATCTAAACTTTCCCTCCACCAGGTAATTGTTTATTTTTCGTATCATTTCATCCACCATGAACTCAGCGAAATCATACCAGAAGGTATCATGCTATTTGCGGAATTGGAAGGCCGGTCCCAATTGAAAATTTTCCACCATCTCATCGAAGTCTCAACCGCATACAAAAACTAGCATGGAAATCGCATCCTGCATATCCTCACGTAATGCACTGTGTGGCAACGAAATACTTGGCAGTTTAGCACCTAGGATGCTTTTCTTACCAATCTCCTCCAACAAGAAATCCGAGTTCTTTTTCATCGCCCTCCATGTTTTTTCTCCTTTTCCAAGGTAAAAGGACTCAATGTTCTCTCTTCTTTTACTTGGATCTGGGACACATAGCATATGCCAAATGGCCTGTGGGGTGATGTGAAATCTTAAGCTCTGGCCCTCAATGTAGCGGGTGCTAGGGTTATAACACTGGATGGCAGCGTCAACTATCTCTGAGCAGTAGTGCACCAGCGGGACCATGTATTGTGGAAGACCATTGTACCAAACCTTCATTGTTGTAGACGTGTCTACCTTTGGTGTCATCAACCTTGCACAGACTACTTCCCTTAAGGATTTATGGTTTTTTGAGAGCTGTGGGTCATAGATATTATCCCATTTCTCCTCAACCCTTCTCTTGTTCCTGCAATCTTTGGGTCTGCTCAGTTCTATTATATATGCCCTCTTCGGCTTGCTTGGTATACTAGGTGTAGCATACACCAAATCCTCATAGACATACACATCCTCTGATGACCGTATGGCTATAAAAAATTCCTGGCCAATTTCCTCATGCATTTGTTGAGATGAACTCTCTGACATTTTTCTTTACATGAAGACTTTTGTGAGTTCTGGACTCTATTATTCTTATCTCGCTTTGGATACACTAAAAACTTCTCTGCACCTTGATTTTTGGCATTTTTTAAAAGAGTTTGAATCATTAAACCTTTTCATGCAATATTTAGCTATCTTTCTTCAAGGTGGTAGAGGAAAGCATGCTTTTTGCATTTAATTCGACATGTATCGTTAATTTCGTGATTTGTACAAAATGAACTACTTGCCATTTTGAGGTGGCAAGAGTTCATTATTGCATTTAGCAACCATCTGATATGTTGTAATTCCCTTGAAACTTGAGCCAAAAAATTTCTTTCTAACCTTGTGTTAGTATGTGCTGGTAATTAATATCCTGGCCTGAATGATTAAGCCAAAGAAAACGATCATGGCTTGAAAAGATATGGATATTTCCTTGGGCTCTGGGAAATGCCTGTGAGATGACACAATAGCCTATGGCCATGTAGCTTACTGTTGATGAGTGCCACCTTTGTAAATATTAATTAATTAGCTCCTATTAATATAGCACGCATTGAACCGTACCTTCGTAGATGCAACTGCTTCAGAAATGTGAGCAAACGTAGGCACGCCTTTCAAGTTGCATCTAGTTATCATCACATTTTTCTCAAAATGGATTAGCATGCGTCTT
Source organism: Sequoia sempervirens (assembly GCA_007258455.2). NCBI lineage: Eukaryota > Viridiplantae > Streptophyta > Pinopsida > Cupressales > Cupressaceae > Sequoia > Sequoia sempervirens. The sequence continues at coordinate 42,151 of VDFB02253106.1, read as the reverse complement.
CTCATCTTTTCTATAAATAGGCCAGTAAGTAGTGAGGAAATCATACTTAGCATTTGAGCAGTGATAGGTTGTTAGCGCAGTTTTAAGCAAGCTTTCTCATAGGCTAGGCGGTAGGTATGTTTCAGTATTGGTTAGAAAGTGTAAGAATAGTGTCAGAATCATGGATACTCTTGTTTGGTTAACCTCTTATAAGTCATAGACAACATTTTTGGGGGAGGTTTCTACTAGGCAGCTGAAAAGAATGACCAAGAATAAGTATTCCTTGGTTTTGGTAGCCATAAAATGGGTTCTGGGTAGGGACTACATAGAGTATGAGGATAAGTACCGTGTGAATATTGATATCTGTTCACACTTTGTAGCATCAATGTTAGACATTGGCATCCCCAGGCCTCTCATCCTGAAGCTGGTCAAGGAAATGTTTCCCAGAAAGTACCTAAATGGCCTTGGTGAGGTTGTTTCTCATGCTGCATATGGGGTAGGCCTACCATCAGCCATCAACCTTCATCGCTATATTGAGGAAGAAGTGGTAGTTGTATGGTTGTCATTTCTCAGTGGATTCTGCCTTCATACATGTGACGAGCATCGACAGAGGGCAATCCAGGCCTTGCACTTTTTGTTCTACAGCTACAATGTGATACCGTTCTATGACGTCGATTAGTATATCGACTTGAGGAACCTAGTGTTTCCCCCGCCAATGGCGGTTGTGTTGAATGATGTTTCCTCTGCTGACAAAGACATAGAAGGCACCGCCGTAGAAGAAGTGGTAGATGCTGCCATTAATGCATCAACTTCTGCCTCTCATGCCCTTGGATGAAAAGTCTCCCTGCTCCTGAAAAAAATGCCTCTCAGTTTTCTTTATTTCCTGTTGTTGCATAAACCACCTGCCTTATAGTTTTGTAAATAAGCCTGAAAAAGGCTATAATTTTTTGCATATATGAAGGAAAAGTTTGAATAGTCGTATACTTTTTTGGATTATGGCTTCCTTAGCCATTTTGCAATGTAAACCAAAAGAATATATATAAATAGATATATATCTTTATAAAAATACATGGCTCTTTCTTTCATTCTGCATTTCAATTTTATGGTCTCTTTTATAGCATATGTGTTTATTTTCCTTGCACATAGGTTTGTTTAAAATGTAAGCAATCCTGCTATCCTATCCTCCATAATAATGGGTTATTTCTGCAGAAGTACAAACCAATTTCGAAAAAGACCGGCCAAAGAAAGGGAAATAAAATAAAAGCATTATTCACATATGTACAAAAATAGAACTCGACACTTAATGGAATAGCTTAAGATGAATCCCATTGACCGGGATTCCTAAGGGTTCCTATTCCATATTTTCTAACTCGAAAGTGTTATGCTCCTTGCATCGAATGATTTTAAAGGGACCCTCCCATAGGCTATCAAATTTACCATGCTGACCTGGCTTAGCAGCCCTTTTATCATACTTGAGTAATAAGTCTCCGCACTTTAGGCTTTGGTCAGAAGCCTTCTTGTCAAACCATCACTTGACCACTTGTTGGCGATTTTTCATGGCTATTAGGGAATTCTCCCTTTTTTTCTTGTACTTCTAACAGTTTGGCAAGTCGAACTTCCATGGCATCATTTTGTTCTATCTCAAGAGATTTCAACAGTTGGAATTCCAGAATCTCCATAGATATAGGTAGCAGTGCCTCTTTCTTGTATACCAACTCATAAGGTGAAGTCTTAAGGACTTTCTTAGGAGTTATGCGGTTTTCCCAAAGCGCTGCTTAGAGGTTTTTATGCAATTCCCTCTAGTGTTTTGAACCAATTCATTTAAGGAGCTAGACTAGGCTCTTGTTTGTTGACTTCGCTAGGTCGTTTCCCTGCGGGTAATAATTTGATGATGTCTTGAGGAATATGCCATTCATTAATGCAAAGTGGCATACCTTTGTGCCTAGGAAAGCTCTGGCATTATAAAAAATGATAGTCTTCGGAGGACCGAACCTTGTCACTAGCTCTTCGAGGAAATCTACAATCTTTGTTTATGTTGCGCTTTTAAGCAGAACGGCCTTCGTCTATCTTGTGAAGTAATCCGTGGCATTCAGAATCCACTTGTGTTTGCCACTAGAAGCTAGGTTAATCATCCTAATGAAGTCCAGGCCCCATTGTGCAAATGGTTCTTCTACCACTATAGGTTTGAGAGGCATTGCAGAATTCTTCCTTCTGTTAGTAAAGAACTGACATTTTTTGAAAGATTTTACCAAAGAGTGCGAGTCATTGAAAAGTGTAGGCCAATAGTAACCTGCACACATGATTTTGATGGTAGTGATCTTAGCAAAGAAGTGTCCACCTACAGTGCTATTGTGGAATGCGTCAAGGATCCTCTTTGCTTGCTCTGAAGTAACGCATCACAAGAGAAGACCATTGAAATTCCTTTTGAAAAGCACCCCCTCCACTAGCGTATATCTGCAATTTTGTAGCTAATAGTATCTCCTCTTTTGGGATGAGAGACCTAGCAGATACTTTCCTACTCGCATAAACCTCATTCTATCTATCAGCCAGCAACCCTCTGATTCTAACTCATTTATCAGGACAAGCTCTGGTTGCTCCCCTGCGGTGGGTATCTCCTCGTCTTGTGCCATCTATTCGCACAGTCCTCTTCCTCTAATAGTTTTAGTGGGTTTAACCTCAATGTCATATTCAAGGATCTTGGTGATCCAATTAGCTCTTTTTTCTGTGATTTCCCTTTCCATGATATATTCACGTACACTAGAATGTGCGACATAAACAAACAGCTCATTGCAGGAAATTAGATGGTGGAACTTTTTAAGTCCCTTCACTATTGCAAAGGCCTTCCTTTCGATGAAATTATAATTTGTCTCATATTCCTTCAGGGTTCGGGAGTAGAACGCCACTAGATGTTCTCCCTTTCCTTCATCATCCTTTTGGGTTAGGATAGTAGCGATACTGGACTTGCTACTGAATGCATACATTATAAAATCCTTAGATAGATTTGGATTAATCAGTACTGGAGCTGTGGAAATAGCTTCCTTGACTTTTTCAAAGGCTTCCCAAGCTTCAGTTGTCCACTTGAATGCCTGATCCTTTCTAAGCATCAGAGTGATCGGTTTAATTATTCCCGCAAAGTCAAAAATAAACTTGCTAAAAAAATTTACTTTTCCCAAGAAGGACTAAACACCTTTCTTATTCACCGGAAGGGGAAGTTCCTTAATAGCTTTCACTCGTTCAGGATCGATTGAAATTCCTTCCTTAGATACCACATGTACATAAAGCTTTCCTTGTGATACTCTGAATACACATTTTTTCAGATTTAGGGAAACCCCGAACTCCTGGTACTTTTGAAAAATTATTTCTAAGTGATCAAAATGATCATCCTTAGATTTAGAAAACACAGTAAGATCATCTAAATAAATTACAATAAACTTATTGATTAGTTCACTAAATGCGATGTCCATCGCCCGCTGGAATGTTTCCCCTGCATTGGATAAACCAAAAGGAATTTTAGCATATGCAAATGTTCCCTACTTTGTGGTGAACATGGTATTGTGTTGATCCTCTTCTTTAACTTGGATCTTATTATAACCAGAGAAACTGTCTAGTAGAGAAAACATTTCCAATCTTGCAACCATTTGTAATATTGAATCCATGGAAGGCAGCGGATAGTGGTCCTTCAGGGAAGCTCTATTTAGGTCTCGAAAGTCTACTCACAAATGGATATCTCCATTCTTCTTTCAGACCAAAACTAGATTGAATATCCAAGTACTATGCTTGATTGAGAAGACAATGCGCGACTCAATTAGCCTAGTTAACTCTTGCACCATTAGTGCTTCAATTTTAAGGTTTACTGGCCTCTGCTTTTGTCGGACTAGTTTTGCACCTTCTGTCAGCTCAATCATGTGCTGAATGATATCAGGATCATATCCCTCTAGATCATCATAGGACTAGGCCACTACTCCATATTTTTCATAGAAATTGATGAGTCTTTCTTTATCATGGTGCGAGATGTCTTTCTCAACTCGAAGATTCCGGCCATCTGAGACCTGAAGGTCCACGTAATCACTTTTTTTTGCTACGAACTTCTGCCTATCATTTCTTGCATCATCACAATCAATTTTTTTTTTGAGAGTAACCAATCCTTTCGGAAGCTTGTTAGATTTGAGCTACATAATTTTTCCTTCATAAGCTTCAGTAATCTTTGGTTGAAGTTGATCAGAGAATTCCCCTGACTGCTGGATGAACAAGGCGATGTGTTCATCACTTTCAAAAACTTGCCAAATCTGATCATTGTTAGGAATCGCTGGTCGGACTAATACTCATACTGAATGTTCATTATGTATAAGGTTAGATGCAGGATCAAACTGAGCACCAGTCACGGCCATGCGATCTGCATCACTATTTTTTCCTTAGGGAATAGTTTGGATGTTGAAGGCTTCAAAACCCTCAACCAAGTCCCAGACTCAGTGCCGATAGGATATCATGCAAACATTCCTTGCCATGGAAATTCCTCAGACTTGGTTGACTACCAGTTCAGCATCTCCGAACACCATTAATTGCTTAATTCCCATTCGTTCTACAAGGCTTAAACCTTGAACTAATCCTTCATATTCAGCCTCATTGTTTGAGCAAGCAAAATGAAAATGGAAAGACTTTAATAATTTTTCATCTTGTGGTGATATTAGATATATCCGCACTCCAGCACCCACTTTGCTTCTTGCTCCGTCAAAGTACAACGTCCATAGCTCATTTTCTTGGCTACCTTTAGAATCTTTGGCAACCTTTGGAAGCACTTGGTCTTCATCATAAATTACATAGGTGCCCAATCCTGTAGCATGATAATTTCTAAAAGGATCATTGTCCATGTGTTCACTCAATAGAGCATCCTCTTTTTCATTCTGGTCTCCTCTCACATTTTCTTCCTCCAATAATTCAACACAATACATTTCTTGCTTGGTGATAGAGGTATGCACGGCTTCAAAATTGATCAGGGCTTCGTCTGCTACATGTTCAGAATGCAAAGCCTCTGATTCTATCTTCATTTTTGGGTCGTGTTTGGTTTTGAGAATGAGATGTGACCAATCCAAGGATAGGTATCTACCCACCTTTGAAGTAAATTTTCAGGATAGACAAAGACCAAACATAGGAGGAACATCTATGTTCATAGTGTCTTGCGGCACAGTGATACTAGGGAAAGAAAATAGAGTTAAAGGAAGTGCTTTGATGACACCTACAGTTTGAATTGTATTTCCATCAAGCTGCAGCTGCATTACCCCCTTTTCATAAGTTCATATAGCTGAGTCCTAAAGCTTCAGCTATCTGTTTAGGCATAACCATGGTGCTAGCACTAGAATCAATCATAGCATTATGCAATAACTTCTTCCCTATAATGAGAGTCAAGAAGAAGGGTTGGGGTTTTTGTTGGAAATATATGCCTCAATCCCACAGGTTGAAACCTCTAAGAGATCGAAGTCGGTGTGACATGCTTAGTGTCTGGCCGACTAGCAGTTGAAACCTTGTTGAATAGTTCTGGTCGCTGAGACCTTGTTTCAGTCTTGCCAAGTGGGCATGTCACTGTGACTTGTGGCAATCGTTGTAACCCTCTGTCGAGTGGAGATCTCTGGCTGACAGGCCACTCTTATCATATATTGGGGAGACTCTGGGCGACAAGTGGTGTCGAGGAGACCCTTGGCCAAAAGGCTTATCTTGGTATGAAGTCTTATCGAGATGGTATGTCTCGCCGATAGGGTGTTACACATGTGGTCATCGAAATAACTCAAATTCTTTGGTATGAAGTCTTGTCAATATGGAGATGTCTCGGCGATAGGTATTCATTTGGATTCATCGAGGTAACCTGGAGGCTTCGGTATGAATTCTTAGTGATGAACGAAGTCTCACCAATGGTGTAACATTGCGGTGTGACTTGAAGACTTCATAGTAACATCTCAGTGATAGTAGTAATTCTTGCCAACTGTTGGATGTTTCGGTATAACATAAAGGCTCAGTATGACCTCTCAGTGAATGACGATAGTCTTGCCATTGGGAATTCTATTGTCTATGTGACTTTGGAGCTTTGGTATGATGTCTCATCGATAGCGATAAGTCTTGGTGATAGCGATACAAGTGATGATCATCGGTATGAGGTCTTGGTGACATGACGAAGTCTTAGCGATAGCTTTCTGGACTCGGTGTAACCTCTTTCCGATAGTAATGACTCTTGGCAACATTGATGGTTGAGTCTTGTGGCATCGGGGAGACACGGTTAGTGTCTCACCAACATGCCAACACAGGTTGAACGCTTTGACCGAGTGAAGACTATCATATGTGGCTTGTATTCGACCAATCAGAAAAGCCGAATGGGAACCGGTAGTAGTTGGACTGTTACGGCCATTACTGAGAGGAAGTTCGATAGACAGGGGTGTCATGGATATACTCAAAGATTATAGAAGTAGTTAGGTTCGAAGGATCAGTTCGATGGTTGGGTGAATAGTTTGAAAGGTGATTAGTGTGAATTCTATTATGAGTATATTGTAACTGGAATCTTTTGTACAAGGTTGGTCATTGTGAAAGTTGTTGTAAATTGACATCAGAAAGATAAGTCTAGTCTTTGTATGTAATTTCCATTACTATAATACAAAGTGACTTCTCTTGGTGTGGTGGGTTTTTCTCCCATAAGGGTTTTCCCACGTAAATCTAGTGTTCATATGTGTATGTTTAATTCTCTGCTTCTGTTATCTCTTTCATGTGCATCTTAATTGGACTGTAATTGTAAATTTAAAAGTGTCTCTGCATTCTTCCCTGAGGTTTTGACATTAGGAGAGTTGCTTCCGCACTTAGCTTTCCTTACAAGTGGTATCAGAGCCTGGCCAGTTGTGTTATCCTTGTGGGTACGTTAGGTTTTTTGTGTCATTTTTGTTCAGTGGGAGTCTTGTAGAATTTTTTCAAATTTGAATTACATATTAAGATGGCAAGCACGTCAGGAAAGATTGAAATTGAGAAATTCAATGGCAGCAATTTTGAGTTGTGGAAAATTAAAATGGAAGATCTGTTAGTGGATCGTGATCTTTGGATTGTTGTGTCTGGAACGAAGCCTGTAGGCATGAAGCAAGAAGATTGGGACCTTGCAGGTAGAAATTCTAAGGGGTTGATAAGGCTCTGTTTGGTAGACTCTGTTCTTCTCAATGTGCATGAAGAGAAGACTGCATCTTCCTTGTGGAAGAGACTGGCATCTATTTATCGGGGAAGTCCTTGGTGAATAAACTGTTCCTGAGAAAGAAGTTGTACACTTTGAGAATGCAAGAAGGAGGGTCTATAGCTGATCATTTGAACATATTCAACATGTTGATTGCATAGTTAACATTTGTTGGTGTGAAGATAGATGAAGATGATCGTTGTATGCTTTTATTGTGTTCTTTTCCAGAATCTTGGGATCACCTGGTGATGGCTATTGGGAGTACAACATCCAATTTCAAGATGGAAGATGTTGTTGCTTCTTTGTTATCAGAAGAGATGAGAAGGAAATCTTTTGAGATGGTGAAGGAGGCCCTTGCTATTAGAGGAAGATCAAAAGATAAAGGCAAAAAGGACAAGAAGTCCAAATCAAAATCAGAGGGGAGATCAAAGTCTTCTGGTAAGAAGTCCAAGGTGAAGTGTTGGAATTGTGGGAAATCTGGTCATGTTTGAAAGGATTGCAGAGAGGAGAAAAAGAAGAAGAAGAAGAAGAAGAAGAATTATTTCAACAATGATTCTTCTCAGAGTGATGCAGACACCTTCATTGCAGCCTTGGCTACATAGGCATCAAATGATATATGGCTGATTGACTCTGGAGCATCTTTTCGCATGACATCTCACAGAGACTGGTTCACGAAGTATGAAAAATATGATGGTGGAAAGGTGTATTTGGCAAGTGATTCTTCATTGGAAATAGTTGGTTGTGGAAGAGTCAGAATTCAATTCCCTGATGGAAGAGTGAAGGGAATTAATAATGTAATGTATATACCAGGTCTGGCTCGAAACTTACTTTCTGTTAGTATGCTGAATGATATTGGAGTGCAAGTCACATTCTCTAGAAATGGCTGCAAGATGACTAGAGGCTCTATAGTGCTAGCAAGAGAAGCTCGTGTTGGTACCTTGTACAAGCTGGATGCACATGCTATTCAATGTAACAGTGTCTCTGAAAAGTCACAGAAAGCTACTCATGGAGGAAAAGAGGGAAATTTTCCTAATTGTGTAAACTCTATGGAAGTTAAACTTCCAGCAGAAAAGACTATGCTCTGGCATCATAGGCTAGGCCACATTGGTGAGAAAGGTTTAAAACCTTGAAGAATAAAAACCTAGTTGAGGGGCTCGAAGATTGTAACCTCAAATTTGAATTCTGTGAACATTGTATATATGGAAAACAACACATGTTTCATTTTATTCCAGTCCTCACAAATCTTCTCGGTTTGCTTGATTACATTCATTCTGATGTTTTTGGTCCAGTGAATGTTCCTTCTTTGTCTAAGTAAAGGTACTATGTATCGTTCATTGATGATTATTTGAGAACATTTGTTTATGTTTTGAAAAGTAAATCAGAAGTGTTCAGTTGGTTTAAGGAATTTAAGAACCTTGTAGAAAATCATACTGGAAGAAAAATAAAATGTTTAAGGACTGATAATGGCAGTGAATTTTGTTCTGATGAATTCGAGAGGTATTGTAAAGACCATGGGATTAAAAGACATAAGACTACACCTTACACTCAGTAGTAAAATGGAGTTGCAGAAAGTTTCAATAGGACAGTGATGGAGAGAGCACGAAGTATGCTGAGTAGTGCTAGCTTGAAGGAGAAGTTCTGGGTTGAGGTTGTTGCTACTGCATGTTACTTGATAAATCATTCTCCATATTCTACTCTTGTTGAGAAAACACCTTTGGAAGTGTGGTCTGGTAAGAAGCCCTCTCTGAGACACATTCGAGTTTCTGGCTGTGAGGCATATGCTCATATTCTGTATGAGAAAGATCTAAGTTAGAGAACAAGGTTGTCAAATGTATTTTTATTGGTTATAGTGCTGGCATAAAAGGATACAAGCTTTGGAACCCTAATACGGAGAAGGTTATGTACAGTAGAAGTGTAATCTTTTGTGATCTGAAGCCTTCTACCTTGGATCTGCAGTCAGAGACAAAGTCAGAAAATAATAAGGATGTAGTTGTAATTCCTCGGACACCAGATAAAGAGGAATTGAAAATTTAAAATGTACCTGAAACTAAAGAGAGCTCAAGTAGTTCTGAAAGTTCTAAAGAAGAAGAAGAACCTCAGCCTCAGCAAGTGAGGAGGTCAACTCATGAAAGAAAGCAACCTGATAGGTATGGGTTCTCTTTGATTGATTCTACTTTTGCCTATACTTTAATTTCTAGCACTAATGAGTCTAGGACTCTGAAAGAAGCATTTAGAATGTCTGATTCAGACTCTTGGTTGGAAGCCATGAATGAAGAAATGGCATCATTAGAAAAGAATGATACTTGGATTTTGGTGCCCTTGCCTAAAGGAAAAAAATTTGTTGGTTGCAAATGGATATTTAAGAAGAAACTAGGTTTGGATGGCAGTGTGGAAAAGTACAAGGTGAGGTTGGTTGTGAAAGGTTATTCCCAGGTAGAGGGAATCGATTATGGGGAAATATTTTCTCCTATAGCTAAGTTGGCATCTATCATATTTCTTTTGTCACTTGCAGCAGCGTATGACTTAGAGGTCAAACAGATGGATGTGAAGACAACATTTCTTCATGGTGATCTTGAAGAAGAAATCTATATGTCCCATCCTAAGCACTTTGTGGAGAAAGGTAAAGAAAAACTGGTTTGCAAGTTAAAAAAGTCTACGTATGGGTTAAAGCAGTCACCTAGAATGTGGTACCAGAAGTTTGATACTTTTGTATTGTCTTTGGGATTTGGAAGATCAAAATTTGATCATTGTGTGTATTACAAAGCTGAAAGTGGTCAAGTTCTTATTATTGCTCTCTATGTTGATGATATATTGTTCATAGGCAATAGTAAGTTGATGATTTATGATCTTAAGTCTCAGTTGTCTGCTAAGTTCGAAATAAAATATTTTGGTGCAGCAAGGTATATTCAGGGGATGGAGATAACCAGGGACAAGAATAGTAGAAAACTTTGGCTCAGTCAGAGTAAGTATATCAAGACTTTTCTAGAGAGATTTTGCATGAATGATTGCAAGCAGCTAGTTCTAGTTTTGCATGGAATAAAGCTATCTTTTGAAGACTATCCAAAATATCCTACTGAGATGGAGGACATGACCAGTGTACCCTATACTAGTGCGGTTGGAAGTCTTATGTATGCAATGGTCTGTATGAGGCCAGACATTTCCCAAACAGTGGGAGTACTTAGTCAATTTATGGCTAATCCTGGAAGGACACATTGGGATGCGGTGAAAAGAGTATTCAGATATTTGAAGGACACTTTAGAATATGCTTTGTGTTACCATGGGAACTTGGTTGAATCATAGAGGACTCTCAACATTCGAGGCTATGTGGATTTTGATTGGGTAGGGGACATTGACAGCAGAAGATCCACCAGTGGATATACTTTCATGTTGAATGGTGGTGTAGTGAGTTAGATGAGTAAGCCGCAGGCTGTAGTCGCTTTGTCCACTACAGAGGTTGAATAAATGGTAGCTACACATGCTTGTAAAGAAGTAGTTTGATTAAAATGTTTGTGCTCTAACATTGGTTTTGATGTAGGGAAAATAACTATTTTTTGTGACAGTCAGAGTGCAATTTTTTTGGCAAAGAATCCTACTTTCCATGCCAGGACAAAACATATAGATGTATAGTATCACTTTGTACGAGATATGGTGGAGGATGGAAAGGTCTCATTAGAAAAAGTTGATACTATGGAAAATGTTGCAGATGCATTGATGAAGCCAGTGAGCACAGACAAGTTCAGGTGGTGTACCAGTTTGATGGGCCTTAGTGCCCATAATTTTCAGTAGTTTCATTATGCTTTGGAGATGCTTGTGTGATCTTCATCAAGTGGGAGATTGTTGGAAATATATGCCTCAATCCCACAGGTTGAAACTTCTAAGAGAGCGAGGTCGGTGTGACATGCTTAGTGTCTGGCCAACTAGCAGTTGAAACCTTGTTGAACAATTCTGGTCGCTGAGACCTTGTTTCAGTCTTGCCGAGTGAACATGTCACTGTGACTTGTGGCAATCATTGTAACGCTCTACCAAGTGGAGATCTCTGGCCGATAGGCCACTCTTATCATATATCGGGCAGACTTTGGGTGACAAGCGATGTTGGGGAGACCCTTGGCCGAAAGGCTTATCTCGGTATGAAGTCTTATCGAGATGGTATGTCTCACCGACAAGGTGTTACACATGTGGTCATTAGAGTAACTCATATGCTTTGGTATGAATTCTTGTCAATATGGAGATGTCTCACCGATAGGTATTTATTTGGAGTCATCGAGGTAACCTAGAGACTTCGGTATGAAGTCTTAGCGACGAACAAAGTCTCATCGATGGTGGAACATTGCGGTGTGACTTGAAGACTTCAGAGTAATGTCTCAATGATAGCTATAAGTCTTGTGGACTGTTGGATGTTTTGGTAAAACATAAAGGCTCGGTATGATCTCTCAGCGAAGGATGATAGTCTTGCTAATGGGAATTCTATTATCTATGTGACTTTGGAGCTTCGGTATGATGTCTCATTGATAGCGATAAGTTTTTGCGATAGCGATACAAGTGATGATCATCAGTATGAGGTCTTGGAAATGCCGCGAAGTCTTAGCAATAGCTTTCTAGACTCGGTGTAACCTCTTGCCGATAGTAATGACTCTTGGCGACATCGATGGTTGAGTCTTGTGGCATCGGGGAAACATGGTTAGTGTCTCACCGACATGCCAACATAGGTTGAATGCTTTGACCAAGTGAAGACTATCCTATGTGGCTTGTATTCGACCAATCAAAAAAGCTGAATGGGAACCACTAGCAGTTGCACTGTTGCGGCTGTTACTGAGAGGAAGTCTGACAGATAGGAGCGTCATGGATATACTAAGAGATTGTAGAAGTAGTTGTGTTTGAAGGATCAGTTCGATGGTTGGGTGAATAGTTTGAAAGGTGATCAATGTGAACTCTATTATGAGTATATTGTAACTGGAATCTTCTATACAAAGTTGGTCATTGTGAAAGTTGTTGTAAATTGACATCAGAAAGATAAGTCTGGTCTCTATATGTAATTTCCATTACTATAATACAAAGTGACTTCTCTTGGTGTGGTGGGTTTTTCTCTCATAAGGGTTTTCCCACATAAATCTGGTGTTCATATGTGTATGTTTAATTCTCTGCTTCTGTTATCTCTTTCATGTGCATCTTAATTGGACTATAATTGTAAAATTTAAAAGTATCTCTGCATTTTTCCCTAAGGTTTTGACATTAGGAGAGTTGCTTCCACACTTAGCTTTCCTTACAGTTTTAACTTATCTGTAACCACAACAGGGGATTCCTTTGTATTGTTTGTAAAGACTTTAGTTGATGGTATTTGATTAGCAACCTCTACACTGGCAAACTCCTTTATTGGTGTTGTGTTGACCTCTTCTTGAAGCGCCTTCTGTAATAGCGTCTTTTGCTTTGGGATAGCTAGAATGTCCCATAGAGACACATTACCGGATGACTTCTTCAATTTTTCTACCACATTAAAAGGTGACAAACTTAGAGGTTTCTGCTCCTTGGCTCTTGCTATAATAATTTCCTTCCGTGGTTGAGATGGTGGCGGGATGGTAGAAGTGTCAGGAATTTGATCAGAAGCACCTTTGAGTTGCGGGCTGGCCGAATGCGAAACAATCGACTCGCTGATAAATCTCCTCTTTGAGCACGTATTATAATCAGATTGCACTTGCAGTGTTTTGGATATGAACGTATCATTAGCAAACACTGTTTCTTCTTCCTCCATCTAGGAAAAAAGAGTGTGATCAAGAGCAATATCAAATTATTGTTCTAGAGACATTCCTTGTATTTGTGAGATAAAAACCGCACTCTCCATTTGTGGTGAGGCATATATATTACCCATGTGTTCTGTCACCACGCCTTGGCTGCATTGCTCCACCAAATTTTATTACAAGTTGCCACTTAGACAGTTCTGGGGCATATGTGCATCGCTACAAGGGAAGCACCACAGATTGATGTCATCAATGAAGTTGTTCTACCCTGCGGTTAATTCCCTACTCGAGCTTGGTGAAGCGCTTGTCAGTGGAGTAGGCACTGGCACCATTTGGCTAGCAGTCAAAGTTGGTGGATTAGTGTGAGGCATACCCTGGTACTGATTCTATTGATATGAGGACCACCCACCTTGATAGTTTTGATATGTAGGCTTCAGAGGCGTTGATTGGTTCTGCTTAAGAGTGGTTATATCATTTTCCATGGTCCACAACATCTCTTTAAGGTCACTCATTTCATCTTTGGACAAACCCGATGTAGAGGCTACATTTTTGTGGGGCTACCGCATATGTGTACATTGACTAGGGAGTTGTGGGCACGCTAGTTGTAACGATTTCTTGTGTAAGAATTCATATTTCGGGAAATATCGGCATAATAGGTCGAGGAGGCATCTTTCCACAATCTATCAAATGATTCTCAGCTTTGACAGCGACACCGTAAGCATCTGGTAGAGTAGCTCCTCCCAAAGACTTGATCATCATAGAAATTTCAGAATTGATGGACTTTAGATAAAATATGAATGCCAACTCATGAGTCAGGCATATAGTAACAGGGATCCTCTGCCAATTTGTGTGAAATTGAGCATTAAAGTCTGTCAAAGCCTCTTGGGGGGCTCATTTTATGACAGATAGTTGATAATACAGTGAAGAACAATCTTCGTCATTTGAGAACCTCTCATAGAATGGATCTTTGAGATCGTCCCAGGTGCGAATAGTGTTAGGTGATAGTGTTTGGTACCAATCTAGTGCCTTGCCTTTAAAAGAAACGGCGAGAAGCCTTAGAGCTACATTCTGTGTTGTAATCCCATGTACCAGACACACGTCTGCCATATCTTGCAAATTTTCTATGGGTGTTCTTGAGCCATCTCCGGTAAACTTGGGTATAGCTTTTATAGCTGAAGCCGGGATAGCGCCCCAGATAGTGGGTGCTACTGGGGATGCTAGGGGACTTCCGACATCTCATGCCATGTAATTTTTGTTGGTGGCCAACAACATGGTTAGAGGAATGGGTGGCGGGAGTGGAACGATTACCAACTGATTTGTGGCTTGCACTGTTCCTAGTGGAGGTACTAGCAAATTGGGGTTTCCTGCGGTTTGTGATCTAGTTATAGGCCGATGGCTCATATACCATTCTAAAATGTGAATTCATTTAAGCTCTATCCCACTGGGTGTGCTAGAAAAAGAAAAAACTATTGACGCCAAAATTTGACGAGGTAACAGTGTCTTATGGGAAACTCAGTTTATGGGGGAACTTTTGTGGTAAATTGAGTGACCTCCAGGTTTTTAGAGAAGTCAACTTCTTCTATAATGGGGTTTGGAAAGGGAAAAGGAAACATATATAATAAAATAAAGTCTAACCTAAGGCGATGTGCCAAGACTTAATGATAGGCACGATAAATCACATATCTAAGGGCCTGATTGGTGTTTGTGGTGTTCCATAAAATTAGAAACTGAATATTACATCATAGACAATCCATTCATTTGACATAAAATAATATTGCATACATTGCTACTGCTAGGAAGAGTCTTTAGACATGGTCTAGGTTAGCAAACTTGCATTCAACATATATAGAATTTCTCAAATGAAATGTCCAGACAATAAAAGCACAGTTTACAGTTTGATCAAATAGCATGAAAAAATAGAAAGGTCAAACAATTAGCATAGTCTGAGAGTCTTTTCAATAAAATAAAACAGCAATAAAGGCCTGGTGTCTTTTTCCAAAACTAGTGTTTCCTCCAAATTTTGGACCCTCTTCTCACAACAGAGAAAAGTATATATAGCAGGAAAACCCCCATCACTTCGGAGAGTAGTAACAAAAAAGATTTCGCAATCCCTTGACAATGATGCAAAAAATATAATATTCCCCAAGTCGTTGCAACATAAACGATTTGAAACCAAGCATTCAGCCATTCTAGGCACAGGTGCATCCTCTGCAAATGATGGTGGTGGTCCCGACAAGGCTTAATCAGACAAGTGTCACCGTCTTGTGCAAATGATTATGACACGTAGTGGCTAATAGCATCATTCAATTCATCTAGTATATCGCCCAAATATGAGATCCACTGACTAGGCACATGGCAACCTTTCATTACCCATATGAACCTCTCTCTCTTGCCACTGAATACTTGCGCTAAGGCTACACATGTCGAATGGGCGGAGCACTTAACCAATAGTGGAGGGAATGACCACCAGTCGAGCACAAAAGAGAAGCGTGGCAGCATTTCGCTACCCGCAATTGTTACTTCATCTCTATGCTAAAATATTTGCGAATAGCAGAAACGTAGCAAGAGTACACCATAGATAATAATTGTGGGTCCCGCCAAACCCTTTTGGGAATGAGGGCTTTGTGGCACTCGAGCGAAGCCTGATGAGACAGCAAGAAAGAATGATCAAAAGTATCCCGCATCCACGACATGTGGAAGCATAGCGGGGTTTCCCGAGATGCGAAAGGAATTCAGAAGCTCAGGGTTGTGAGGAGTAGACACGTGGAGTGGGAGAGAAAAACTTAGATAAAAGGAAAATATGATTACTTGCGATGCACGGGCTGATGCATAGAGGAAAATACACCCAAAGGGAGCTTGTTAAATATTTATTAACACTTCCCACACTTTATTCTTCCATCCATTTGGCATGTTGCCTATTGTTCAAGAGATTCCTCCATCCATTTGGCATGTTGTCTTTGGTCAAGGGGACAACATCTTGATTCTCTCCATCTCCACCATTCATTCTTCTTGTTCGAATCTAGACTGTTGATTGTTGCCACCTCACAAGATGCTTGGAAAAGGCTATAAATACAACCCTTTGGCATTGTATTTTGCATCCACTTTTGAATAGAGTTATCATGCAAAAATATTGTTTGAGCTTGGGAGCACTTTGGAGTCTTATAGTTACATTTTATACCATATTTTGCATCATAGTTAGATCTTAGAGTAATACTTTGCTTCATAGTTACATTTTATGTCATCCTCTGCATCATAGTTGCATTTTAGATTAGCATTTCCATAGTTCTCATTTGAACATATGTAGAATCATCCCATCTCAATACCATAGTATCTACCTCAAATAATCTAGCATCATCATCCATTCATCATAGTATCCATCAGCATTTTTATCATATAGTTTCATGTAGGAATTTATTTGGCTTGCATGTTGAATACTAATCTCGTTTCTTAAGTGTCATTCTAATAGCCTTTGTGCACATAGAAATTTGAGTGCCAAAGGGTTAAAAAAATCTTTAAGAATAGAGGACAATGAGATGTTCTTAAAAGATTTTTTTTTTTGCAATTTAGAGTAGCTTTTTTTCTTCAAATCTTTGATATAATTCGTTTCATTAAGGTTTGTGTTGATTTACTAACTTTCCACATTTCACACACACACACATGTTATTATGTTAGAGAGTATGTGTTCGTGCATGGGTGTATATGGATGTCATATGCTATGAGTTCTAGTTGCACGTGGATTAAAAAATTAATAATAAATTCTAAATAATGGAATGAAATAAATTTAGACAAATAGACTTTTTCCTTCAAGAAATTAAGTATTATCTGATTTTGAAATATTTGTATGTAAATTTAAAACATCAAGCAATGCAACTGTAAAAAAGAAAGTTACCATCAAATTGGTAAGAAACACTCCAAATGGAAATAAAACATTCCCATCTAGTTGGAAAATTAATATTTGTTTCAAGGTGAAATCTCACATTATATGTAGCCTATGGGCTAAACTAGTGTATTTAGAAAAATAGATATAAAGAAAACATATTAAATTTATTGTTACACATAACATAAGTTTTTATAATAATAGATTTAAAATTAAAAATACTCGAGATATTATTTAAAATTATATTATATAGGTCATTGTAACATGTCTTTAAAGATTTTTTTTTTGCTAGTTAAATCACTGCTAAGGGGCAACACCCTGTATTTCTTCAAAAAAAGATGTTAGTTGAGTTTTAGACATCAAAAAACTTCCTTGCAGGCCTTTGAAAAAATGAGCTTCACCATAACCACCCTATCCTTCCTAGTGATACTATGTAATTACATTTTTCATTACAAAATGGCCTCGTTTCAGACATAGGCATCACCAACTACTCTGAGACTGACTCTTGTTTTCTATATACTATACCCTGACTTCTATTTATCACAATAACATAGAGGAGACTTTACCAGACCGAACTTGTTCAATCCTCATCGTCATCTGAATATGTTCTCTTCTTGTAGGCTATGTAGTTTGCAACCACTAGAAAGTTCGCTCTGTAATTATGATGGGTTGGGCCTTTTAATTTCTCCTCAGGGTCCCTATTATCATCCTTGTGCCATTCTTCTCCCATACCAAAGTCCCAATCATCATCGTCCCCTGTCACTATTTCATCCGAAAGTCCTTCGTCCTCTATATACCACAAAGCCCAACCTTGCGAAAGGTTTTTCACCAATTTGGCTACTCTAAGCAAGAAGAAAATGTTCCTTTTGCGCCCATCCCACAACTTCTCAAAACCATTTGGGTTAATGGTTTGAATAAGAGGGAATTTCATGACCTCCCTTCCATTCATGTGGATCATGTAATAATTCTAGGACATTGGGATTTGTTTGTTTTCATCCACATTGTCCAAAGCTGCATCAATGTCTCCCAACCAAGTGTGGATGAAAACCATATGCGTGAGTTTCTTCCCAATTTCCTTTGACACACCCATGTGCAAGAGCATAGCCAGGAACATGATTGGGATTTTCAAGTTTGACCTAAATCTTTGGTAGGCCCTCAAGAATTCTGGACCTAAGAATTTCTTGGTCGCCTGGAGGACCAATGGGTGAGAAGAAGCCAACAATCCCTACAATCTTTTGTCTGAGATTTCTCATATGAAGGATTACTGTTGCTTTACTGTGTTTAGGTATAGCAGAGTCTCCATTGCAACTGTTGCAATCATTCCCTACAACTCTTTGATGCTCAAACTTGAGTTGTTTCCTCTGCTCTCTACCACTCTATCCTTCTAGAATGTCACTATTGCATTTGTCTGAGTCTACACCAATTGATGCCTTTTAACACTGATGGCCTTACTTCCTCATTATGAGCTTTTCAAAGGTCATTCCCTTTGAAGTGTTTTTGCTCGCCACCACCTTGTTGGTGTTACGAAATAGAATAAATGCATGGTAATGTGTTAGCCAACTGTCATTTCCTTTACCTTGGGATTTGATCACCTAACTTGCTCCTCTCCTACTATTTATGAATCTTGTCTTGTTAATCCAATTCACTTGGATTTTTTCCTCATTTTAAAATGTGCTTTAGTTGCTAGTTATTTTGGTTATTCCATCACCTTTTTCTCCAATTTTGGCTACATCCCAGCCTCTGCCTACGTGTTACTTTCTGACACCCTTTTTTCTAGCTCATCTACCTTGTCATTGTCTTCCCGGTATGTGTGGTTGATTTGGAAGGCCTCAAATTTTCTTGCCATTTGTTTGATGCTCTATAACAAATGGTTTAGTTTCCAATTCAGAGTGTTGCCTCTATGAATGGCATTTATTGTGATGAGTGAGTCCCCTTCCAAGTGTGCTTGATTCACACCCAAGTCTAGACCCAACTATAATCCAATGGTAGCTACTCTAAATTTTGCTTCATTGTTCATGCAAATTCCCAGTGGAGTGGATTTTTCTACTAGAGTCTTCCCATGAGTGTCCCTGGCAATACAACCAACTCCTCTTGGTCCTGGGTTCCCACGAGAAGCTCCATCAAAATTTATCTTGATCCATCCTTCTTTTGGAGCCTTCCATGCTACTTTTCACTCTTCTTGCCTCTGATGGTTTTGATGGTTGCACTATGTCATTTCCACTAAGTAGTGGTGGCTTCAGTCCAACAAATATTTTCATTAGTGTGTTGTATAAAATTGGACCCTCTTGAGAAAAGAGACAATTTCATGCATAATTGGACCCAATTTTGAGTTCCTTCACATCATTTACCCTTTAAAACAACATTAATAGGCCCCTAAGACCCATTATTTTTATCTAGAGGCTCGTTTTACTTGAGAAAAAACATAAAACTTGACAAACAACATTTAATTATCTCATACCCCGAAAACCCACCTTCAAAAATTAGTAGTGGGACTCATTCACCACCTTGGGTGAATGAGTCCCCTCTAGTGGGACCCATTTTCCAAGGGTGGCAAACAAGTCCCCTTTGAGGGAAAATTCAATTTTGAGTAGGAATTTGATTAATTTAACTTGAATTTTCAGTGAATGTCGTCCTCTTAGGTCTAAATAATGGGAAAATAAGGTGTTGTTGCCTATAAATACTCATTTTAAGTCATTTCGCACATCTTTTTGTCATTTTCAAAATAAATTTCTAAGTCAAGTCTTCTACCACAAGTCTCATTAGCAAAAATTGAAGTTTTAGGGCAGCAAACTAGGGTTTTTGCAAGTCTTAAAGCTCACTCTTCTTGTCAAGATCCAACACTGAAAAGGGTTGGAAATGGATGCCTATGGTGAATCATAAAGAAATATAGGGTGAAGAAGTGCAACTAGCCACCAAATCACACTTAAAGCCTTGGTTTCATATTGATTCCATCTTCCATTTTCACTTTATCTTCAGATTAAGGTTTGCATTTTGTTTGTTTGCCATTTGCATGTCACTTCATTTCCATTTTTCATATGTTGTAAGGTTTCTAGGGTTGATATCTTGCATCATATAAATCATTCTTTCATTGCTTATTCTAGAACAATAGAATAGGGTTCTTGTCATATTTCAAATCTTCCTAGTCTTTAACACATCTAAGCCTAGGGTTTTATGCAAATTTTCTCCATTCAAGTTTTAATTACCCAACTATGTGTTTTACCAAGGAAAAATCACAATTAGACAAACACTTTTAAGCTATTTTGTAGGAATTTTTCAAGATTTGAAGTCGTGTTTCCATTAGAATGGTTGTGTAGGTGTCAAGGTGTAGAACAAAGATTTGAAGTTGCAGAAATTCCAAAGTGGATTGATTCACCATGCATGGTGAATGAGTCCCTCTTGAGATGAAACTTTTAGTTAGATGTAGATCTAGGTTCTCGATTGACATAAAAAAACTTTTGTGCAAAAAAGTCCTGACCTGGGACTGATTCACCTAGGGTGGCGAATGAGTCCCAGTCAGCTCAAATTCAGATTTCATCAGTTTTCCAGATTGTTTTCCAGTCCTCTCATGATTTCCAGGTGCACACATTCTAAAAAACAACTGTTTGTTTAGTTTAATTTGCATTTTTGTTCATTCTTTCAAGATTTTTGCAAACAACACTGTGTTTTCAAACATAGCATAAATCTTAGTTTTGCATTCATAATCATTCATATAAATCACTTAATTGCATTTAGTTCACTTCTTTTAGCTGATACAACATCACACATAACATAATTTGAATGAATCCTTAGCATTTTTGGCCTATGCTCTCTCCTTTTAGGTTAAAAACCCTAGAAGAGTTAGAGAGTACATTGGAGCCAAGAATCTACAATTCATTTTGGTGAACCTACATTTTGGACATATTAGCTTTCTGATTCCAATTACATCTTGCATATTAGACTTCATTTGCAACAACATTCTATTATGGTATTGTTGTGTTTTTGTATTTTTCAAAGCATTGCATTAGTGAAAGCATCATTTAGAGTTCATTATTGCAACTTATTTCATTGCATCATTCCAAAATTCTGCACTTTTAATCTTTATTTGCATTATTAAGACTTGATAACCTTCAAAAAATACAAAAAAAATCATAAAAATCATAAAAAATACCTGCCTTGGGACTCATTCGCCACCTTGGGAAAATCAGTCCCTCTGCAGTTTCTGATCAAAATTTCTAGATTTTAATTTATTTTAGTTTACTTCTCTATTTTTTGCAATTTCTTTTCTGTTATATTTTAGTTGTTTTTGTTTTATTAGCATAAATTTTACTTCATTTCATGGCATTCATAGATAGTTTTAGGTCTTTGCAAATTTCCTTTTCCACTTTCATTCCTAGTTCTTTTAGATCAGATTCATTGATACATAAACACACCAAACCTAAAACATCCAACCATCCATTGAAACAAATGATTAAAGTTAGAAACATCTCATCTAAGCCTCTTAGTAGTGATGATGTTGACAAGTTAGATGAAGTTCTTCAAGACTTTCTCTCACTCACTTCATCCTCTAATGCTTGCAATGAGAAACCTAAACCTATTAATGATAAAATCCCACTCAAACCTTTTGCTTGTGATGACTTTGATTTTTTAGATGAAGCCCTCCAAGACTTCATCTCACATAAGCCATCCACTAAGGGTTGTTGTGACCAACTCACCATACCAAACATTAACACTTCTAATGCTTCTCTTGAACACCTTAAACCAATTGATGATAATTTATCCCTCAAACCTTTTAGTTGTGATGATTTGCACTTGATAGATGAGTCTCTTAAAGACCTCATCTCACCCACATCATCCACTCTAGTTTTTTGTGAAACATCTAGAACTAAGGACATTAATGTAATCCAACCTCAACTTATCCTTTACCCACCCTCACATAAACTTCATCCCTCTGACTGACCCCGATACACCCTCTACCCCCCTAAAACCAATGTATTGCAACAATCTAGTAATGATATTGTTGCTCATACATCTAACACCCAAAATAATCTGCAACCGCCCCAATCAACCCCACCTTATTTATCCTTACCTAATCCGCTTAGTGCTCCTCGCTATAGCCCACACACAAAGGAGTATGATCTTATTGAACAATTAAAAAATACTCATGCCAAGATTTCCCTTTGGGATTTGCTTCAAAACTCACCAAATTATCACAACATTCTTCAAACAACTTTAAAACAAATCACAATCCCTCTTGGTACCACTCTGAATGATGTGGTAGCTATCATCCAAAAAAAAAATCTTGACATTACCTTTCATCAACATGAGCTCCCTCCTTTGGAGTTGTGTAAACAAAATGATGCCTTTATGATAATTTCTCAATTCAATCATATACATATCAAATGCACTCTCATAGATAATGGTTCTTCCCTTAATGTGTGTAGTGTGACTCTCCTTGATTGATTAGATGTTGACAGGTCACAAAAAATACCTGATTCTGTCTCCATTCAAGGATTTGACAATACAACAAAGAAACTGCTCGGGATAATTACTTTTCCTATTATGGTTGGGGTGGCTCATTTTCAAACTCTAATCCATGTTATGCCTTATGATCTTTCATATAATCTTCTTTTAGTCCGACCATGGATTCATGAGATGAATGTAGTGCCTTCGACCCTTCATCGTATCATGAAATATGTCCATAACAATCATATCTATCAAGTTGGCATAGACCTCGAGCTTGAAAGTTGGTTGCACCTTGAAAAAGGAGTTACAAGTCCTTTGAAAAAATTAATGCCAACATCCAATATCGATCCTCTTGAAATTGAACATGATAAGGAGTTGGTCTCTCAATTAGTTGGCGATGATTGGGGATCCTTAGAATTCACACCCTCGTTTATGGTCAAATACATACTCACAAAACAAAAAGATGAGAAACAAGAACAACCAACGATCATGTCCACTCAAAATTTTGAACAATTGTCTCAAATATCTATCTCATGTAATTTGGATGACAATGCAACATACACAAGTTTTGATGAGATAGATTATCAATCCCTACCTACTCCGCATGAAATGAAAAGACTTTATGGAAATGCTATACATTTGTAAAACAATTAGGCTATACTAGAAAAGGGTGTGGAAAACATGAACAAGGTATTCGTGTCCCTATTAAACCTAATACGCAAGAAACAAAAAATGGATTGGGATATTCTTTTTCTAAAATGACTAAAGCTACTCAATGACCATCTTTGGACATTAATGCTATAACATATCAACCACAACACAAACTCACAATCAAACATCCTAAATTGTTCAATATAACCTTACCACCTTCATCCTTGTATGTTGATAGCGATGAGACTTTGAAACGAATGTTAGGTGTTTATGATAATGTGTCCTCGCTTACTTTCATGAAAAACATTCCTCATGCCATGATTGTTACCAAGCAAATAACAAGTGATATCATTGAAGAGCTCTATGAATCTGAAGGTCCTAAATCCAATGCACTCCCTTTAGGAGATACAATTGATGTGCCAATGGACATTAATGATAATGATAAATTTATTAAAATTGGGAAGTTCCTTGATCATGAAGAACAAGAAGACACTACCGCTTTACTTCATGATTTTCCTAAAAAAAATTCTTGGAAATATTCTGATATGCCAGGAATTGACCCAAAAATTGTGATGCATAACATTGTCCTTGCTAAAAATGCTAAACCCGTTCGTCAAAAGATTAGAAAAACGCATCCTAACATAGCCTTGCATGTTAAAGAGGAGCTCAAAAAACTCCTCGATGCAAGCTTTATTAGACCTATTGATTATTCTCCTTGGATCTCAAACATTTTCGCAATTGCAAAACCCAAAAATCGTATTAGGATATGCACAAATTTTTGAGACTTGAATAAAGCCTCTTTAAAAGACAATTCTCCTCTTCCTAATATAGACATGATCGTGGATTCAACTGGTAGACATGATTTGTTGTCATTCATGGATGGATTTTTTGGCTATAATCAAATTCTTATTAACCCTCAAGATCAATACAAAACTACCTTTACAACTGTTTGGGGAACATTTTGTTGGGTTGTGATGCCCTTCGGTCTAAACAATGTCAGCACAACTTATCAACATACAATGACATTAATATTTCATGATTACATTCACAAAATTTTGGAAGATTATGTCAATGATATCCTCGCTAAATTGTTAACACGACAAGATAATGTAAATGTCCTTTGCAAAATCTTCAAACGAATATGAAAATACAATATGTGATTAAATCCAAAAAAGTGTGCCTTTGGCGTAGATAGTGGTAAATTTTTGGGGTTTGTCATATCTCATAGAGGCATTGAGGTGGACACAAAGAAAATAAATGCAATCATTAACATGCCACCTCCTGGGAATATTTCTCGGTTGCTCACATTACAAGGTCGAATTCAAGCTATCCGTCATTTTGTTGCATCTTTAGCCAATCACACATTACCTTTCACCCATCTCCTTAAAAAGGGTGTACCTTTTGATTGGGATGAGGATTATAAACAATATTTTGAGATTCTAAAGGCATACCTAGCCACTCCACCTATTTTACAACCCACTGTGCCAAATAAACTGTTTATCTTGTACATCGTGCATCTGACCTTGCTCTTGCAACATTGTTGGCTCAACACGATGATCATGGTAAAGAACACCCTATTTATTACATTAGCCAAACCTTAATTGATTATGAAACATGATATTCACTGATTGAAAAACAATGTTTGGCTCTTGTATTCGCTACTAGTAAGTTGCGACATTATTTACTAAATGTTGAAATACAAGTTATCACAAAATTTGATCCTCTTAAATATCTTTTCAACAAAACAAATATCTTCAGATGCTTAGATAAGTGGGTGATATTGTTAACTAAGTTTGACCTTAAATTTGTTTCCCAAAAATCAATCAAAGGCCAAGCCTTAACCGATCACTTAGCTGACGCTCCTTCTCCTTTTTCTTTACCTACTCATGATTCATTTCCTGATGATCATGTCTTAACCGCTGACATTAAACCATGGGAGTTATTTTTTGATGGATCTAAGTGTAGAACAGGTTTCAGTGCTAGAGTGGTACTAATTCCACTCGATGGAAAACCTATTCCCTTATCCTATCGATTCAATTTCCTATGCACAAATAATACAGCTCAGTATGAGGAATTGATCATGGGTTTGCAAGTTGCTTTATCAATAAACACTAAACATATCAAGATCTTTGGTGATTCACAATTGGTCATCAAACAAATCAATGGTACATATCAAACTAAACATGACAAATTATCAAAATATAAATATCTTATAATGAAATTATTAGAAAAGTTTGAATCGTTCACCATTGATGACATCCCATGTAAAGATAATCGACATGCAAATGCAATGGCGAGTGCAACTTCTCTTATATCCCCACACAATCCTTCCACAACCTTCACCTTTGTTATCCATCCCATCATGAAACCTTCAATCAATACTCCAGTAGAAGACATTTTGGCGATAACTCAAGATGCCTTGTGCGAATGGTACGATACAATATACAACTACTTGAAAAATGGTACCATTCCCGAATCTACCACAATGAATACTCGAAAACATTTACGTAAACTCGCAGCTAAATATGTGATCCTTGCAAAAGCATTGTATAGAAGATCTTTTAATGGTCTCCTATTACAATATCTTAAAGATTCTAAAATCCCTTTAGCGCTCGAATAGGCTCATGCTGGTGCCTGTGGAGGTCATTTTGGAGGTCGTTCGTTAGTGCAAAAACTTATTCGTATGGGTTATTATTGGAGACATATGGAGAAGGATTTCTTCACCTATGTAAAATGATGTCACAAATACCAAGAACATAACAATTTGATCCATGTTGCTGCTGTTGAGCTCCATGCCAATGTTCCCATTTGGCCATTTTCAGTATGGGGATTGGATCTTATTGGAAAAATTTCACCACCTTCTTCTACTGGACATAGATTTATGATAACTGCAACAGACTATTTCACAAAATGGGTGGAAGTTATTCCCCTCCGTTCTACAATTTCTAAAGCCATTTTCCATTTCATCTTTAGACCACATAATGGCTCGCTTTGGGCTCCCTTCCACAATCATTTTCGACAACAAAAATCCATTTAAGAATAGCAAAGTTCAAAAATTTCTTGAAACATTCAACATTCAACATCGCTTTTCAACACCATATTATCCGCAATCCAATGGACAAGATAAAAATACTAATAAGCTTCTCGAACAAATCCTCAAGAAAACTGTCACCAAGGATCATAAAGACTGGCATACACAACTATCTTATGTGCTTTGGGCTTATAGAACTAATGTTTGATCATCCACAAGAAATACCCCTTATAACCTTGTTTATGGCACTGATGCGATTATGCCCTTGGAGTTAGAAATTCCTACTTTGTGAGTTGCTCTCCAAGATCTCATTGATGATGACACTTATAAAGATCAACGATTACATCAACTTGAGATGCTTGATGAACAATGCATTAATGCTCTTGAACATCTCCAAGCTCACATCAACCAATTACAACACAAACACAACATTCATGTCATCCCTTGGTTATTTTTCAAGGGAGATTTTGTTCTTATTGAAAATAAATGAACTACTAGTGCCGATAATGAAGATAAAGATAAGTTTATCCCTAATTGGTTGGGATTTTACATAGTTGATACCAATTATGAGTCTGGTTCTTATCTCTTAACACAACTTGACAGAACACCCCTTAAGGAACCCATTAATTCCATGCATTTGTGTTGATATTATCTCTAACCCCCTTGAATAGTATGATTAATACAACAGTGTAGTTTAAAGTTATTCTAAATAACTTTCACATTGCTTCATTCTTGACAACTAATTTTGTGTTTGTCTTGAACACTAAGGTAATTATTTAAGTTCATTTTATAATTGCTTTAGGCTTCACACTATTCGCATTCTTGTTGTGTTAAATTAGATCCTTATTAGTGTATTTAATTTAACATATTCTTTTTCAATAATAATGTTCTATCTACACTAAAACTAAAATATGTTTTACATTAGATCACATTAATCATGTTAAATCATGTTGACATTAATTAAATACTTTTACCATAAGTCATTTAATTAATCACATTGCATTTAAACATCCACACAAAGAAACACATCATAATAACACCAAATTTGCATGTCTATATATATATCAAAGCTTTATATACATCTAAATATCATATACAAAGTCATAGTGGTTTGTGAGAGCAAGACCCCTTAGGATCTATCGCTCATGATCTAGTCCCCAGATGTCGTGAGATGGTCGTGTGTGACCGTGATCGTGAATTGTTGAGTTTAAGTGCATACTCCAGACCCTGTACCCAACCAACAGCTATAAGTCGCTCATCTGCCTTCCGATCTCTCTTCCCTCGTGTCTGTGCTAGCTCTGCATGCAGTCTCTCTACCTCTACTAAGGACTGTGCTAATTGTAGTGCACTCTTAGCCTGATGGATTCGCTTCCTAATACTCTTGTATGCTACCCATAACCTTTTGAAAGGTTTGAGTGACTCTGGTTCTTCCTCCATGATCAATGGGGGTACGTAGTTAGGATCCATCTCCTCCTCATCGATGGATGCAGGAATTATCTCTGTGGCATCCTGACTATAGAACTCTCCCCAATCTCTCATCGCTCCTACAAGATAGACAATGTACACAATCAGTAACACATCATCATGATATATATATATAAAGCATAAATCACTAAAGGACATGCATAAAATCAAATATCATCACCTATGTCTCTAGATGCATGAGGAATGTCAGCCTCATCCTCTCTGGGGGGCATTGAGGATGTGCTAGCCTCTCTCTAACTCTGGGTGCCAATGTTTGTCATAGTTATTGCCCGTGATCTGGCTCTATAAGTATGTGTGGACTCTACATGCTCGTACCAATCCTCAATAGCTACCTCATCCCCATCGCTCAAGGGTGGCTCCTCCTCCTCTCCTCCATCCTGGTCCTCATAGTCAGGA
Organism: Sequoia sempervirens; assembly: GCA_007258455.2. Classification (NCBI taxonomy): domain Eukaryota; kingdom Viridiplantae; phylum Streptophyta; class Pinopsida; order Cupressales; family Cupressaceae; genus Sequoia; species Sequoia sempervirens. The sequence goes on along the minus strand of VDFB02253106.1, from coordinate 14,363 downwards.
TCAACATCAGACTAGTACTCCTCATAAATAACATCAGTAAAAATATTTGTTGTCCTATATTGTACCTCATCTACTCTCTCCTTTGGCTCATCACCCTCATCTAGTGTTGGTCCCGCATCACCTATAAGGAAGTCCATGGGGAACACAGGAGCTGGTCGTGCATATGACCAACACTTTGTGCTCGTCTGTGCTGCTGAAATCATCAATGTTGGATGTTGGTGGATGGTCATGATCTGAATCATCAAAATCACTCTCATGAACATGATCTATAGTCAATCGAATAGTATCACCTAGCCTCTGGGCACTTCGCACTAATCATCTAATGAAGGGACACACCCTCGGTGGTGTCTGGACCTATACAAACTATCTCATGACTTTCCCATAATAGAAAGGTCATACCACATAGTCATGCCCCCCAGCTTGATACCTATCCATCTGCATCCTTCGTAACTATCCTGTGGGATCTGGCCACTGTAGAGTGAGTAGATAAGGTCTCCATAAGATCTCATCCTCCTCTAGCTGGTCAAATATCACCCTCCAAAAGTGTAAATCCCCATACTTCCATAGGCGTCGCAGAGGATAGCCGAACGCTCGTGGATATCCTGCAACTATAGCACAAGGGAATCCGACAGGCCTGGTAAATGTGATATGCTCAAGGCACCACACTTGTAGAAGCATACAATGGACCATACTGTTGATCTCTCGAAATAAAAACCGACCAAGATCATAATACAAGTGTGCTAAAATGCAACAACCCCAAGCATAAACTGTCCTCTACTCATACATCCCTCATATCAAATGTACCAGTCCTCCATCTAAGTGTTCCACTTGTTCATTTGGATTGAGAACCAGTGCCACTGTGTGCATCATAATCTGTCTGACCACAGGAGCTCGCGAATATAGTAGCATGGGAAGCTTGATCTACGCTCTCACTCTCTCATCATGTACAAGTCCACCTAGACAATACTGCATATGTCTCTTATTCTCCTGGAATGACTGATCCCCTCAAAAATATACTCGCTCTCTTTGAATAGGAACTCAGACAATGCGGTGTACATCCTTGAGAGTGATAGTCATTTACCTGATGGGAAGATGAAAGGTACAAGTATCAACATCCCAACGCTCGCACAGAGCCATAAGCATGGCGTCATGGTATCTCATGGGTGGCATAAGATATGCCCAATAGATACCCACTGACTGTAAATGCTCTACCTCTGCCGCTGATAGCATTGGTGGATGATCTCTCAAAAATGTGAGTTGTCTTCCCCCTAGCTACTGTAACGACTGGGCAGGGACCAATCAAAATCATAATCAAATGCTCTAAATTTCATCTAAATTCTTCAATTTTCACACAATTCATCATGCAAGTGTGCTTTTCTAATGGCCCTAGACACTTTAGAACCCTTTTTGGAAATTTTTGCAAAGAAATGGGACACTTCACAAAGAAATGGGACACTTTGTGAACAAAAGGGACACTTTGCAAACAAATGGGACACTTTGCGAAAAAAGGGGACACTTTTTGAACTTTTTTCCAATAACCCTAAATTAACCTATCCATGCATTGAAATCATTAAATTATTACAAAATCACAAGGTGAAAGTTGCATAACCGACTTACCTCATGATAGAGCTCACCACGTGCCACTTGCTCACAAATATCATCCAGCCGCATAGGTGTTTAATCTCGTCTACTCGGCATGTTCTTCTCTCACTTGTCACTCTCAAGCTACAAGAAGGTAAAATGAATATTAAGTGACAAGTCACTTTCATCTACTTCTTTTAATTCCTTTTCATTTCCTTTTACTTTTACACATCAACATAAGGTTCTTATCTTTTCGAGAACTAATAACGTAGATATTCTTCAAATCACCATAATGGGAACTAGGCTAATCCATTTTCTACGTTGTTCAATGCGTTGGAATCATGATTCCACACTTGACATCATCATCTTTCTATTGTTATGTGGCATGGTACTTGGAAATTCCCTACAATATGTTGTTTCTTGTTCGATGTGGCTAGATTGCTAGCTTGATTCCACCTCTGTAAAGAAAGTGAAATCAAGGGGAGGCATACATCTACCCTCGAATTGGATTCCTAGGAGTTAGATAAAAGGATTTATGGACAATTAACGAATGTGTGTTGTGGGATGCAGTTCGTAATGCTAAGGTTTTGCAAAAAATTACACTGAGGGCTTCGTTTTCTCGCCTTTTCAACAGGTATCCTTTTATGTAATTATGTGCATCGTTTAGATTACTTTAGCTTACATATGCACATAGATTCATATGGGCGCTAAAGTGGGGGATAAATGTGTCATAGAAAATTGGACCCTCTTGAGAAAAGAGACAATTTCAAGCATAATTGGACCCACTTTTGAGTTCCTTCACATCATTTACCCTTCAAAACAACATTTATAAGCCCCTAAGACCCATTATTTTTTATCTAGAGGCCCGTTTACCTAAGAAATCACATAAAACTTGACAAACAACATTTAATTATCTCATACCCCGAAAACCCACCTTCAAAAATCAGTAGTGGGACCCATTCGCCACCTTGGGCGAATGAGTCCCCTCTGGTGGGACCCATTCACCGAGGGTGGTGAATGATTCCCCTTTGAGGGAAAATTCAATTTTGAGCGGGAATTTGATTAATTTAACTTAAATTTTTGGTGAATGTTGGCCTCTTAGGTATAAATAATGGGAAAATAAGGTGTTGTTGCCTATAAATACTCATTTTAAGTCATTTCACACATCTTTTTGTCATTTTTCAAAAGCAATTTCTAAGTCAAGTCTTCTACCACAAGTCTCATTAGCAAAAGTTGAAGTGTTAGGGAAACAAACTAGGGTTTTTATAGGTCTTGAAGCTCACTCTTCTTGTCAAGATCCAACATTTCAAGTTGAAAATGAATGCCTATGGTGAACCATAAAGAAATCTAGGGTGAAGAAGTGCAACTAGCCACCAAATCACACCTAAAGACTTGGTTTCATATTGATTCCATCTTCCATTTTCACTCTATCTTCAGATTAAGGTTTGCATTTTGTTTGTTTGTCATTTGCATGTCATTTCACTTCCATTTTTCATATGTTGTAAGGTTTCTAGGGTTGAGATCTTGCATCATATAAATCATTCTTGCATTGCTTATTCTAGAACAATAGAATAGAGTTTTTGTCATATTTCAGATCTTCCTAGTCTTTAACACATCTAAGGCTAGGGTTTTATGTAGATTTTCTCCATTCAAGGTTTAATAACACAACTAGGGGTTTGACCTAAGCAAACCCCCCATTAGAAAAACACTTTTAAGCTATTTTGTAGGAATTTTTCAAGATTCGAAGTCGGGTTTTCGTCAAAAATTGTTGTGTACGTGTCAAGGTACAAAACATAAATTTAAAGTTGTAGAAATTCCAAAGTGGATTGATTTTCCATGCATGGTGAATGAGTCCCTCTTGAGATGAGTATTTGAGTTAGATGCAAATCCAGGTTCTCAATTGACAAAAAACAACTTTTGTGCAGAAAAGTCTTGACCTAGGACTGATTTGCCCAGGGTGGCGAATGAGTCCCAGTCAGCTCAAATTCAGATTTCATCAGTTTTCCAGATTGTTTTCCAATCCTCTCCTATTTTCCAGGTGCACACATTATGAAAAGAAACTGTTTGTTTAGTTTAATTTGCATTTTTGTTCATTCTTTCAAGCTTTTTGCAAACAACACTGTGTTTTCAAACAAAGCATAAATCTTAGTTTTGCATTCATAATCATTCATATAAATCTCTTAATTGCATTTAGTTCACTTTGTTTAGCTGAGACAACATCACACATAACATAATTTGAATGAACCCTTAGCATTTTTCACCTAAGCTCTCTCCTTTTAGGTAAAAAAACCCTAGAAGAGTTAGAGAGTACATTGGAGCCAAAAACTATGGTTCAATTAGGCTATCATCCTAGTTTGTAAAAATTTTATGCTTACCTACCCTACATCAGGAATCTTCATTGACCAGTTCTACTATGGCCCTTTCAATTTTCTCCTAGAGCCTATCTTTGTTCATCTCCTTTCATTGGAAGATCCTTCTGTTTTGTTCCTTCCATATTTCCTAGATTACAATTGATGGAGTATTTTCCATATGCCACCAAATACTGATTTTTTACCTCCTTGGGGCCACATTTTGAACCAGGATACTAGATCCGCTAGCATGGTGCATTGCAAATTTAATTTGTCTTTGACTTTGTTCCAACAATCATTTGCATAAGGGAATGTTAGAAGAAGATGATTTGCAGATTATTCATTATCTTTGCACATTGAGCATCTTCTCGGTCCTTGAAAACCAAAGGTAACTAACCTATCCTTCGTGAGAATTATTTTTTGTATCACCATCCATGCAAAGAATCCTACTTTGAGGAGGTATTTCCCCCCAAATCAGCTTGCATCGCCAATCTTGTCTTGCCATGGCCATTTCTTTAATCTTGTATCTAAACTCCACTTTGTAAGTTCTTGTAGAAGACCCACACCATTTGATTATGTCCTTATCCTTAGATAGGACAAAATGTTTGCTTTTAAGGATTTTTGTTAATGCTTCTTTCTGATCTTGTGGTACATTGAGGGTTTGAAGATCATTCTAGCTCCAACCAAGGGACCCCTAGTTGTCAGTTATCCTGCCATAATTAGAAAGCTTGTTCCCCCATAGTCTTGCAATTTCTTCCTTGATTTCTTCCAGTCCTAGGGTGTTTTTGATTAGGGGTTTCCCACACCAAGAATCATATCTCTGATCTCCCAAGTTACATGCTTAGATATAATGTCTCTGCATTCCAAAATGAAGTTCCATATTGCAGATCCTCTCGGCAGGTTTATTATGGTGAGAATTCTGGTTGGATCGTCTGAATCTAAATATTTTCTCCTCACGATTCTAACCCACTTTCGCTCACATTTTGTGTGCAGGTCCCATACCAGTTTGGCCCCCATAGCTTGATTCATTATCGATAGCTGCTTGATCCCGGCCCCACCAGCCTCTTTGGGTGTGCATACCTTGTCCCAAGCCAGTAGAGGGAATTTTTTTTATTCCCCTGTTCCATTCCAAAATAACTTCCTAAAAATTTGAGTTAGGGATTCTTCCACTGCCTTAGGAAGCTTTAGACATGACATTGAATACACCTATATGGCTAACAATACTGATTTAACCATTAATAATCTTCCTACTGAGGACAACCACTTGCCTTTCTAGGTTCCCAATTTGTTCTTGCAATTGTTTACCAAGTTCTCCCGATAGCACTTTTTGTTTATTCCTGCAAACAGGGGAGTCCCTAAGAAGTGTCCTGGTAGTGTTACCACTTTCAAGTTAAGGATTTTGGCTAGGTCCTTTTGTAGACTTGGTTGAGTGTTGAGGAAAAATACCTTTGACTTCCCCCAATTAATGCTCTACACTGATGCGCTATAGTAATCATCTAAAAATTTCTTGATCACCTTTGCTTCTCTTTGGCTAGCCTCCCCCATTAGAACTATGCCAGATGAAAATTGTAGGTGTGTTGGGGGCTCTATGCCATTTTCCACATGGAGTCCTGCCCATTTTCCTTCCCTTCTTAGCTTTTGAGTCCCTCTCCCCAGTACCTCTGTCATGATTATGAACATGAAGGGGGTGAGCTGGTCACCTTGTCTTAGCCCCCTTGTGGAGGGAAATAATCCATGGGTAGTCCCATTCACCAGAACAAAAAAATTGGTTGTTGATATACAACTTCTTATCTAGTTAATCCAATTTTATTTGAATCCAAATTTCCCCAGCACCTCCAGGATGAATTTTCTATCTACCATATCATAGGCTTTGAGAATGTCCAATTTTAGCACCATGCAAGCATCTTTATTTTTCCTGTATGAGTGGATGGTTTCATAAGAAATGATTATTCCTTCTGCTATTGACCTCCCTAGAGAAAATCCACTTTGTTCTTTTGATATGATATCATTTAGGACTTCCGTGAGTTTGTTTGCTATTATTTTGGTGACCACCCTATACACTGAATTGCATAGAGCAATTGGTCTGAAGTCGCTCATTGTCTGCAGATCTTTTTTCTTGGGGATTAGGGCAAGAAATGTATGACTTACTACCCCCAACATTGTCATTTTCCTCCTTGATTCTTCCACTGCCGCCCATAGATATTTCCCCACTACATACCAAATTTTTTGAAAGAAACTTGTTGGGAATCCATCAGGGCCTAGAGCCTTGTCTAGATTCATTTGGAAAACTGCTTCCTTACTTCTTCCAAAGAAATCTTCTGATATAACCGCCTGTTTTGTTCTCCCTTTATGATTGTGGGGATTGAGCTTAGCAAACTTTCCCTTGTCACTCTATTTTCCTAGCTTTCCTATTTTAGAATGTCTTCAAAGAATCTGACCGCCTCCTTGTTCACCTCCTCCATAGATTGTGTTTCTTCCCCGTTAGCTTTCTTGATTTTTGCAATCATATTCCTACTTCGGTTGGAGATTGTTGTTTTGTGGAAATACTTGGTGTTCCTATCTCCTTCTTTCAGTTATGTTTCTCTTGATTTCTGTCACCAGAAGCATTCTTCCCTCTTTAGAATTTTTGCCAGATCTTCTTTTAGACATTTCTTGTTCTCAAAATCAGCTACATCCATTCCTTTCTCAATTATATGTTCATTCAGGGCTTTGATATTTTTCTCTAGTCTCTTTTTCTCCTAGAATATGTTCTTTAAATGGGACTTATTCCAATCTTTGAGCTTGTTCTTGATATATCCTAACTTTTTGTTAATCTTGAATAGCTCTAATTTATCTCCAAACTTAATCTCATTCCACCAATCTTCAATTAGCTTCGGAAGGTGTTCATCTCTCAGCCACATATTTTCAAACTTGAATAGACATCCTTTAGGGGGTTCATCCTTCCCAAATGCTAGCAAGATAGGGAAATGGTTCGATCTTGTGAAAGGTAGGATGTGGGCTTCCTGAGTGGTTGTTGCCACTCCCTAGTCTCCCCAGAGCAATAATATATCTAGCCTTTTCGCTATGTTGGTGAAGCCCTTCCTTCTGTTGGACAATGTGAGGGTTCCATTTTTGGTCTGTAGGTCCTTTAGCTGATTTCCATCTACAAATTCTTGGAAATCTCTTTGAATGGATGATGCTCTTCCCAAGGCTCTTTGTTTCTCCTGATTATTCAAGGTTGCATTCAAATCCCTAGCTACTATCCCTTTCTCATTTTTTTGATTTTCTAGTTCACTTGTTATTTTGTTCCACACCTATCTTTTTTCCACTGTGGCTATTGGGCCATAGACATTGATGATGAAGAAGATTTCATGTTTCCTCAATCCCTTGAATTTTATCAATTGCCAATTGTCATCTTCTTTTTCCACTTCCCCACATACTGTTAGAGGATTCCATAATACTCCCAGGCCACCAGACACTCTTGTCGCTCCTTGAATTGGCCTTTCCATTGTATCCAACTACTCAATCTCCTCTTTCCTTCCTCACTCCATTTTGACTCCTGGATTAGTACTATGTTTGCTTTTGATCAGTCAATTTGGCGCTTGACCATGCGCCATTTTTTAGGGGCATTAATGCCCTTGACATTCCATGTTATAATCCTCATTCAACCTTGGGAAGGAGGCCATCCTTCCCAGCTATCAGTTTTTTCTATCCTAAGGCATTACCTACCATTAGCAACTTAGCTTTGTTTTTTTTCCAACCCCTTTTGGTTTTCTCTTTTATGTTTGGTTTATTTATCTTTGATTTGGTTTGCTCAAGCAACCTTTCTTCAAACAAATCTCCCTCCTCTGCCTCCTCCCAGATTTCTTCTTCTCCTTTTGAGTACTAGTCACTCTCCTCTCCCTCAAACTGTGAGAAATTTCCTTCTTCCTCCTAGAGTTCTTCATCTTTTATGTTGCTCTATATTTCCTTCCCAATCTCTTCTCCTACCTCCATGGATTCCTTCTCTGCACTATTTATTTCCTTGGACAACTCCCTAAGTTGAGCACAAATGTCCTTTTGAAGTTCCTGCATGTCACCTAGGAGATCATTGAGAGCTTTTTCTACCTGGGAGGAATCCATCCCCGACCGTGTCTTCCTTGGAAGGGATGTCTTACCACTAATCTTATTTTCTCCTTCGAACTTCTTTCTCTCAGGATCTGTCCCTCCATTCTTGGTTGAGTCTTCTGGGGATTGAGTTGCATCTCCCTGGAATATTCCATCCTCTGTTTCTTTTAGGTCCTTCTCACTTTCACTGATCCCATTTTCCCTGTTTGAAGTGACTTCCTGGAATGCATCTCTAGAAAGGAATTTTTTAGGCTCTGTTCCTTCCCACACTTCTATCTCTTGTTGCCAACTTCCATACTTTGTCAAAATTTCTAGGTTCTTGTAGATTCCAACTCCCTCATCTATTTCTACTAAGATGTAGGCTTCTGCACCATCTTTTCCATTTATGAAGTCCTCACCAACCCCTAGACACACTTCTAGGGCATTGCCTATTCTCACCATAGCCTCTACATTCCAGAATTCTGAGGGCAGGTCCATCGGTTTGATCTAGGTAGGGATTTGATTTATTGTATAATTCTGAGGGTCAAAATTTGATCTCTAATTTAGGCAATGAAAACTATGGCCTTTCCAAAATATGGGTTTCCCTTCTACTATTTCCAGCTTTAATTGTTTATCTACACATTCTATAAGAAAGAAAGAATTTGGTAAGTGGTGGATGCTTAGTCGGTCCTTAAAGTTGTTTCGCCACCAAGCTTTGATCTCCTCCCTAGGGCATCCCAGACTACTCCACTTGGAAAACAGAGCTTTGTCCATCAGTCTGGTCACTCTTGGTTGAATCGCTTTAGAAGGCATTTGATACAACTTGCTTCCCCGAGGTCACAAACTATCCCCCTCACTCACTCCTTTTCCTTTGTTTTGGATTTTCCAACTATTCACTTTCCTTCTGAATAGTTCCCGATCTCTTTGGTTCATTCTTCTTCCAAATTCAAATTGTTCTCCTGTTTGATGGCTCATTTTTCCTTTATTCTCCAGTTTAGGGTTTCTCGATCCTTTCACTTTCTAGACTTTGCTGGTGTGTTTCTGAATGCCACTGCCCTTGTGATGCTAGTTGCAGTCCGACAATTTTCCATGGTGTCCTTTTTCCCAGAACCACCCATGCCTTGAGCCTCGTGTGCTCCAACTTTCCTTTTTCTTCTAATGCCCTATTGCATTCCATCCTTGTCCTGGAACCCTTCTTTCGCCTTCACCTTGAAATCTACTTCTCTGGTTTTGATCTTGCTTTTCTGGAATTTCCATCTTGCGAAAGTGCGGGTGACACTTATCCACCCAGGTTCCATTTTCAAACACCCATTGCTAGATGTGATCTACCTGCTGCAATTTGCCATCTTCATTTTCCTTCTCTCTTGGACAACCATCCTCTACAATATATCCCCAACGGCTCCTTTTCGCTTCTACATTTTTTCGCTCCCCTTTGCCACCTTGCGCCATACTTTTTTGTCTTTAAAGAAAATGATCAAAGAATGAAAATAATAATACTTTTTAAAGATTACATATAAAAGAAATATCCTAAATTTATTGTTAGAGAAAAATATGTTTTAAAATTAATATATTTAAAAATATTAAAAATTATCTTTCAAAATAAAAAAATTCTTGTTGATATCATAAAATGTCTTTTTTAATATACAACTTCTTATCTATAAAGAAATTCTTGTTGATATCATAAAATGTCTTTTTTAATATACAACTTCTTATCTATAAAAAAATTCTTGTTGGTTGTTGATATACAACTTCTTATCTAGTTAATCCAATTTTATTTGAATCCAAATTTCCCCAGCACCTCCAGGGGGAATTTTCTATCTACCATATCATAGGCTTTGAAAATGTCTAATTTTAGCACCATGCAAACATCTTTATTTTTCCTGGCTGAGTGGATGGTTTCATGAGCAATGATTATTCCTTCTGCTTTTGACCTCCCTGGAGCAAATCCACTCTGTTCTTTTGATATGACATCATTCAGGACTTCCTTGAGTTTGTTTGCTATTATTTTGGTGACCACCTTATACACTAAATTGCATAAAGCAATTGGTCTGAAGTCACTCATTATCTGTGGAATCTTTTTTCTTGGGGATTAGGGCCAGAAATGTATGATTTACTGCCCCCAGCATTGTCATTTTCCTCCTTGATTCTTCCATTTCCGCCCATAGATATTTCCCCACTACATCCCAAAATTTTGAAAGAAACTTGCTGGGAATCCATCAGGGCTTGGAGCCTTGTCTGGATTCATTTGGAAAACTTCTTCCAAAGAAATCTTATGATATAACCACCTATTTTGTTCTTCCTTTATGATTGTGGGGATTGAGCTTAGCAGACTTTTCCTTGTCACTCTATTTTCCTAGCTTTCCTATTTTAGAATGTCTTCAAAGAATCTGACCGCCTCCTTGTTCACCTCCTCCATAGATTGTGTTTCTTCCCCGTTAGCTTTCTTGATTTTTGCAATCATATTCCTACTTCGGTTGGAGATTGTTGTTTTGTGGAAGTACTTGGTGTTCCTATCTCCTTTCAGTTATGTTTCTCTTGATTTCTGTCACCAGAAGCATTATTCCCTCTTCATAATTTTTTCCAGATCTTCTTTTAGACATTTCTCATTCTCAAAATCAGCTACATCCATTCCTTTCTCAATTATATGTTCATTCAGGGCTTTGATCTTTTTCTCTAGTCTCTCTTTCTCCTAGAATATGTAATTGAAATGGGATTTATTCCAATCTTTGAGCTTGTTCTTGATATATCCTAACTTTTTGTTAATCTTGAATAGCTCCAATTTATCTCCAAACTTAATCTCATTCCACCAACCTTCAATTAGCTTTGGAAGGTGTTCATCTCTAAGCCACATATTTTCAAACTTGAATAGACATCCTTTAGGGGGTTCATCCTTCCCAAATGCTAGCAAGATAGGGAAATGGTTCAATCTTGTGAAAGGTAGGATGTGGGCTTCCTGAGTGGTTGCTGCCACTCCCTAGTCTCCCCAGAGCAAGAATATATCTAGCCTTTCCGCTATGTTGGTGAAGCCCTTCCTTCTGTTGGACCATGTGAGGGTTACATTTTTGGTCTGTAGGTCCTTTAGTTGATTTCCATCTACAAATTCTTGGAAATCTCTTTGAATGGTTGTTGCTCTTCCTAAGGCTCTTTGTTTCTCTTGATTATTCAAGGTTGCATTGAAATCGCCAACTACTATCCCTTTCTCATTTTTTTGATTTTCTAGTTCACTTGTTATTTTGCTCCACACCTGTCTTTTTTCCACTGTGGCTATTGGGCCATATACATTGATGATGAAGAAGATTTCATGTTTCCTCAATCCCTTGAATTTTATCAATTGCCAATTTTCATCTTCTTTTTCCACTTCCCCACATACTGTTAGAGGATTCCATAATACTCGCAGGCCACCAGACGCTCTTGTCACCTCCTTGAATTGGCCTTTCCATTGTCTCCAATTGCTCAATCTCCTCTTTCCTTCCTCCTTACTCCATTTTGACTCCTGGATTAGTACTATGTTTGCTTTTGATCAATCAATTTGGCTCTTGACCATGCACCATTTTCTTTTCGCAAGGCATTGATGCCCCTAACATTCCATGTTATGATCCTCATTTGGCCCTGGGAAGGAGGCCATCCTTCCTAGCTATCAATTTTTTTTGTCCTGTGACATTACCTACCATTAGTAGCTTAGCTTTGTTTGTTTTCTGACCCCTTTTTGTTTTCTCTTTTATGTTTGGTTTATTAATCTTTGATTTGTTCTGTTTTACAACCCAATAATCCTCTTTTCCGCTTTCCTTCCTTTCCGACCGGTTACTTCTCCTTTCAACCGTGAAATTCTCTTCCTCCGGAGCCTTCATCTTTTGCTTTATTTCTTCCTCAATCTTCTTCCATTCTCCAGGGGATTCTTTCTCTCAGACTTCATTTATTTCCTTTGACAACTCCCTTTGCCGATAAACCTTTTGTCTTTTATACGTTACCTGATCATTGAGATTTCTGAGGAACGATCCGATCAGGTTCGGTCGCACTAATCTGATTTTCTTCAACTTTCTTCTGGATCTATCCCCCTCCATCTTACCGAAGCCCTCCCGAGAGGGACTGAGCTGCACCTCCCCGCATAACGCATCCTCCTCGCTTCTTTCAGGTCCTTCTCACTTTCTTTGATCCCATTTTCCCTGTTTGAAGTGCCTTCCTAGAATGCATCTCTAAAAAGGCATTTTTTAGGCTTTGTTCCTTCCCACAATTCTATCACCTGTTGCCAACTTCCATACTTTGTCAAAATTTCTAGGTTCTTGTAGATTCCAACTCCCTCATCTATTTCTACTAGGATGTAGGCTTTTGCACCATCTTTTCCATTTATGAAGTCCTCATCAACCCCTAGACACACTTCTAGGGCATTGCCTATTCTCACCATAGCCTCTACATTCTAGAATTATGAGGGCAGGTCCATCGGTTTGATCCAGGTAGGGATTTGATTTATTGTATAATTCTGAGGGTCAAAATTTGATCTCTAATTTAGGTAGTGAAAACTATGGCCTTTCCAAAATAGGGGTTTCCCTTCTACTATTTCCAGCTTTAATTGTTGATCTACACATTCTATAAGAAAGAAAGAATTTGGTAAGTGGTGGATGCTTAGTCGGTCCTTAAAGTTGTTTCCCCACCAAGCTTTGATATCCTCCCTAGGGCATCCCAGACCGCTCCACTTGGCAAACAGAGCTTTGTCCATCACTCTGGTCACTCTTGGTTGAATCACTTCAGAAGGCATTTGATACAACTTGCTTCCTCGAGGTCACAAACTGTCCCCCTCACTCACTCATTTTCCTTTGTTTTGGAATTTCCTCCTATTCGCTTTCCTTCTGAATAGTTCTCGATCTCTTTGGTTCATTCTTCTTCCAAATTCAAATTCTTCTCCTATTTGATGGCTCATTTTTCCTTTATTCTCCAGCTTAGGGTTTCTCGATCCTTTCACTTTCTAGACTTTGCTGGTGCGTTTCTGAATGCCACTACCCTTGTGATGCTAGTTGAAGTCTGACAATTTTCCATGGCGTCCTTTTTCCCAAAACCACCCACGCCTTGAGCCTCGTGTGCTCCAACTTTCCTTTTTCTTCTAATGCCCTATTGCATTCCATCCTTGTCCTGGAACCCTTCTTTCGCCTTCACCTTGAAATCTACTTCTCTGGTTTTGATCTTGTTTTTCTAGAATTTCCATCTTGCAAAAGTGCGGGTGACACTTATCCACCCAGGTTCCATTTTCAAACACCCATTGCTAGATGTGATCTGCCTGCTGCAATTTGCCATCTTCATTTGCCTTCTCTCTTGGACAACCATCCTCTACAATATATCCTCAACGGCTCCTTTTCGCTTCTACATTTTTTCGCTCCCCTTTGCCACCTTGCGCCATACTTTTTTGTCTTTAAAGAAAATTATCAAAAGATGAAAATAATAATACTTTTTAAAGATTACATATAAAAGAAATATCTTAAATTTATTGTTAGAGAAAAATATGTTTTAAAATTAATATATTTAAAAATATTAAAAATTATCTTTCAAAATAAAAAAATTCTTGTTGATATCATAAAATGTCTTTTTTAATAATAAAATAAAAATATATATAAAAAAGAAAAAGAATAGTTATTTTGAATTTATATATAAAACAAATATCTCAAATTTATTAAACCAAAATAAATTTTTATATTAAAATATTTAAAATTTAAAAATTAAATATAAAAAAAATATTCTAAATTTATTATTACACATAAAATATGTTTCTAAATTAATATAATTAAAAATTAAAAAAAATCTGAAGCTTTCTTAAAAAAACATTCATATTCATTTTTAATATAAATTAATAGGTATCTTTATAAGAAAAGGAAAATCAAAATCTGACCGCTGAGATGCATGCAATTGTCTTGCATTGTATTGACACATATTGACGGGGGATTGTGAAAATCAACTGATTGGATTCATATAGAATATGCGTAATTATTTTTCAAAAAACTATTTAAATATTATTAAAATGTTATACTAGTAAACACTTTATATGTTTTTTAAAAAATAGTTATAACCGTACTGTCAGTTGTTATAATATATTTTTTATTTTAAAAACTCAGAGTACAAACCGTTTTACGAATATTCTTGGTTGTAATAGTTTTAATTTATCAATTTTTTTAATTTGCATTTTATTTGATAGGTTCTGTTATTTGGACCTTGGTAGCTGCATGAAATTGGCTGTGGAATGTAGGGCATCTCTCTATGTGTAGCACAGGGGTGGCAACTTCTCTCTCTGTCAGCCATGCATGTGGTGCCTTTATTCTGGAAGGAGTACAGAGCAAATGAAAAGCCTGTTGAATTCCTTTCCAGGTAATGAATCTAATATTCCAA
>VDFB02253105.1:0-21442 GCA_007258455.2 Sequoia sempervirens | reverse complement strand
ATTGAGCCAAATAGATGTTCATCAAAATTCTCAAAGTATGTTGAGGACCTTACTATCTAGTGCACCAACTACATTGTTCTATGCCAACAAAGAAACTAGCATAAAATAGAAGAAAAAATCCAATAACTCTTCAATGACCACAAGCAGTAATGCAAGCTCTGAGCAAGGTGTAAGTATTGTGTTTGACATTGAAGGTAGTGAGCATGATCAAGATTAGATAGGAAGTGAATGGGAAAAAGCTCATTTCCTCAAGAGGACGCGTCAGTTGTTGATAAGATAGAAGTAAATCCTACATATGCCAAGACTTTCTTTATAGGTATTTGTGGGAAGCAAGAGGTTGGTCCTGACCATGATGTTACTATGAGTATCTTTGTCACCACAGACACCCACCTTGATGCATACAAGGATTATAAGTTTTCTAAAATGAAGTTAAGTGACTTGGATTATTGGAAAAATGGAAAGGTGCTTGTGGATATGAATAGGGAGAACCTATCCAGTGTGATAGATGATGGCATATTTGATTGCAATCATAATGGTGTTGTTGGATTTACTACTTTCAAGGATCATGTGGCTGGAATGGTTAACGACTCTACATATGGAACATTTGTGGATATTCAAGTAGATGTTCTAGGAAAGAATTATATCCTAAAAAATTATAATGATGACACCTAGTGATATCATCAAGCTTCTTTGCTAAGTGATGTAGACACTAGTACTGTGCAAAAACTTAACTACACCTTAGGCCAAGAGCCATATATGGCTAAATCTACTAAAAAACAAGATTTTGAAATTGGTCCATTTCTATCAAAACAATCTGAGAATTTTGGACCAAGATACATGGAAGAGGGTAACCTTATTGAATTTGTTGGAAAGATTGGAAATCAAATCATTCCAAATAACTTAAAAAAGGCTAAGAAGTAGGAGGAATTAGTTTTGGTCTCTGTAATGAGAGGAGGAACCCATGGTACGACACAACACATCTTGGGATGGCTTGAAGACTGCAGGGTGAAGTGTTGACATTGAAATCAAAAAATGAATAAGAGGCCACTATTGGAAGTGCCAGTGTTTAATATCGATGATAGGTAAGTATAGCTCATGTTTGCTATGCGTAGGAACAATATGCGCTTGTAGTGAAAATGTATCAAAATTGTTTGAACTTCCAACTCAGCTTTGAAATGAGAGGGACATAAATTAAGGTGGATAAAGGCACATCAATGTAGTATGAGCTTGGAAACATGGAGTTGAAAATGATAAATAGCTTGTGATAGAGAGTGAGATCGATGCAAAAAAAAAATCAACCTCAACAATTAATCAATAGAGAATCCATATAAGTGGCAATGCATCTTGAAAAGGGTGCATGGATTTCACTCAAATGTCTACTGTAAACCTATGCTTGAGCCACCATGATCAGAAGAGGGAAAATAGAGAAGCTAAAAATGTGAAAAGGCTAGGGAACTATCAAACAAATGGCCAAGATGAAGAGGGCAGCATGGACACATCTAGACCATTGCCCGCAGGCGCATGAGTGATGTTGGTGACGTTATAGAAAGAAGTGGGTGCACGGGCTATGACTGCCTAGAGAGTGGGCCCCGTGAGGAAAAGTAAAAGGCATAGGCAAAAGGTTTTAAAAGCAAAATGAACTATTAAAACAAAAACCCTTTTCTAAATAGTGAAAAAATAAAAAATGTTGAAGCGGGCCATTGAGAGTGGAATGGAGTTTACCGGCCAGCCCGAATGGACTCATACAGTTGTAAGGAAAAAGTAGCGGAGTAGTAGGGAGAGGCTCCTAGGTGGGACCAAATAAATGCTCTAAATTTTTTTAAACTTTTAAATATTGCCTGGTTAAATAAATTTGGGGATTTTAAATTATTTTTAAAAGTAAGTTTTAACTGCGAAGTGAAATAAAGTCATGAGTAATTATTTTATTTCCCTTTGTTGCTAGGCTTTCAAAATTGAGAATTAATGGGTAAAGATCTTTTTACATCAAATTTAAATTTTTAAGCCTTCCCAAAGGTTATGATTTAAATTAAAGTGCTAGGATTAAAATATTAAAATGTGGAATGTGAGGGGCAGTAAAGAGTGAAATATAAGGCTCACGGGTGAATGTGTATCCACAGATAAATGCACAAGTGAAAATTAGTAAAGCACAGTGGAATATAAAGGTTAAGGAGATTCCATTATAAAGTGAATATTTTATTTGTTGGGGATAAAAATTTTATGTAGTGGATAGGAAAAAGAGGATAAAAGAGTTTTCACGGGAAAAACAAAGAGTAGAGTAAAAATTTTATAGAGGAGAATATTGGCTGACCAGGGATTAATTTTATATTTGGAGGCCAAGTGATTGATAAAATATGTGAAGTGTTAAAAGGTAAAGGGAGAGGACAAGGCTTTTATAGAGACTTCTTATTTCACAATTAGACATTTTCAATGACAAGCCATGGATGAAGAAGGTCATCATGATGAAGAATATTTTCTGTTAGAAGGGCATCAAAGGCAAGATGCATGAATCTAGGAGTAGATTGAAAATTCTTCAAGAAGAAAATGAAATTATAGACCAACAGAGAGGAATGGATCTAGGTGTCAACTACAAATGTAGTTTTAAATATGGTTTCTCCTTCTTCTATATCTTCTTTCTTCTTCTCATTTATAGGAGGTTGCATATTTTTGTTTTCACGAGAACACTTTTGTAATAGGGGTTCAGATGTAAAATGCTAGCTTTTCAGGTTTCTGGAGTGGTCTGAGTCTTGTAATGAAGAATGTAATTATAGTATAGTCATAGTTGAATGTAAATGACATAATATTCTAAACTGGTTGTCTCCATTGTTTACATTGCATAAATTTTGAATATGAGTAATCAAAGATTGTTATTATTCATCTTCTTGTCTTTTCTAGTATGTTTTTTTGATGTTATTACTCTCATTCAAAGAATGAGTTAATTTGTAGTAAGACAAATGGAGGTTTATGCTACGGTGTGTCACGATTACTAAGTAGGGCTAGTTTAGTTGTTGGCATCAATGGTGTAGTGCATCATCCGATAGGAATGATTATGAAAGATTGAATGTTGTGTTAGGTTTTAAATTACATGGTTTGGATGACTCCACCCTGGGATATGGCATCGGTCTCTCAATGTTGTAGTTTTCTGAGACTATTTGTGTGTGGGTATGTGTAGGATCATGATGGGCCAAAAAGTGGCGATATGATGGGTATGTGGCTGACAACTTTTTTTTAACCCAAAATTGATGAAACGAAAAGGGTTTTTAAAGAAGATTCTCATCTTTCCACCAATATAAATTATTCTTTACTTTGAATTTCAAAAATAATTATTATTCATTTTCTATTTGAATTATGACTAAAGTCCTAATTGATAGGCTTATTGAAAAACATCTATAACTTTCAAACGGTATCACATTTTTTTGAATCTGAAACATGTATCACTTTCTAAGTGCCACTATACTAAAAAATTGAATTTCATAAAGTTTTGACCAAGTTAAGGTGGTTAGACATAAGATGTTTTTATATTTTTAAAGTTGTAATAAAAAATCAAAATTAATTATTTACTTGGAAAAAAAATTAAAAAAGCATCGACGGACATGAGTCTTATATTTATATTTAAAATATTATAAAAAAAATTATTATTTCTGTGGTTAGGTGGTCATTAATAATTAATTTTTTCCCTGAAATTTAAGTACTATGCATTGAAATTTCAAATTTTCACCAAATAGATTTTTTTTTTTTTCCAAAATAAACCTAGTAGTTTAGAAACTACATTCAATTTTCTACAAATTCTATTCTTACATATTTTTGAAATAATATAGATGAATTATTCAAATTTTTACATCAAGTTGCCTAAAACTGATTTTTCTGAATTTTTTGCCACTTAAGGGCCTATTTTGTCCATGATGATCCTGCACATACCCGTAATTTCAATTTTAAAATAAAACTTATCTATCAACCCTAGTTGTGTGTGGAGTTTAATGAGTTAAGATTGTTTAAATCAAGTATTAATACTGAGTGTTAGCAAAGCCTTTAGAGTATTGTGTCTATTAAATATGCACACATCATTGGGAGAAACACCTTGGCTTTAACAAAGCGAAGTGGTAGAATATTTTAGCTTTTGACTAAATCTTATTCATTGGCCAAATCCATCTCTGAGTCTAAATATGAGAAAGTGGCACTTCTTTAGGACTCATTGCATCTGTTGATTTGGGAACCAACATATTGGTGACTTCGCTAGGGAAGAAATTGGAATCTCTAGTTGCAGAATGTTACATCACAGAGTCAAGAATTTGGTGAATCTGAACATCCGTGAATCGCATGTAGGATCAAGATGGGAAAATAGGCCTTACCAAACCCCAAGCAAGGAAAAATAAAGTGCCCACCATTGGCATCCATGGTGAAAGCAATATCTAGGCCATTGCTTACTTAATGCAAGCTCTAAAGGCATCAA
Organism: Sequoia sempervirens; assembly: GCA_007258455.2. Taxonomy (NCBI): domain Eukaryota; kingdom Viridiplantae; phylum Streptophyta; class Pinopsida; order Cupressales; family Cupressaceae; genus Sequoia; species Sequoia sempervirens. The sequence goes on along the minus strand of VDFB02253105.1, from coordinate 16,995 downwards.
ATGGTGCACATATGATGATTTTTTGGGTTGAGTATGGTCGAAAACATGAAAGAATAATTCAAAATTTAGTACACTAAACACATACCATTGGTAGATGATAAAACAACTAGAAAATATAAAGACTTATAGAATTCATAACAAATTGTATGCAATGAAGGTGGAGTAGAAGAGTGCAAGCAAATAAAATATAGCCATACCTTATGCAGGGAATGAAATGGAAGATTGAGAGAGTAAGGGAGGCCTGCTTTGTACCCTTCCACATTATGGCATCAAACATCATGGATTCTCACCAAACCTCTAAGCAGAGTAATTTTTCTCCATGAATTTAAACTATATGTCAGTACATAGATTTGCAATGTAAAATGTTGTCAATGAAATATCATTTGAAACAAGGGAAATTAGAAGTTTAGTACAACAAACATGTATCATCACTACAAACTATTTAGATAAGGAAGTATAAACAACTGTATAATTTTTAAAGAATAATATCTAATATATGTGGAATAAAATACATGTTATAAACAAGATGCAGGTATACCTTTTGCAAAGAGCAACAAACAATATGTGGGAAATTGAATGTAATTGTCTTCTGGAACCTAGCAATTTTATTAACCTGAAATCACTATTATCTTTTCAAAAAATATATAGAGTTGCAACATTTATCACAAAGAACTTTGAATGTAATTACAAAAGAACAGATGGAAAGAATGAGATACAACCTTACCTTGTATACATATAGAATATAGTTTCAACTTGAAAAACATGGGAAACTTGTGAGCATAAAGGTATTAACAATTATAAACATCTATCGTAATAGCTGGAAATGTTCCCAATCTAAATTTGTTAGAATTTGAAATTGTTAGAAATAAATAATTCAAGTGTGATAGCTATGGAGGTGGGACTATTTCAGTAAAGCGTAGGAATACATTGAGACCAAAGTGAAATTTAGATAATGGATGTTTTTTGTTGGCAAGAAGGGGAAACAAAAAGCAACAGTTAAGTATGTGCATGATCATCATGGAAAATAGGCCCCTTAAGGCAAAAAAAATCAGAAAAATCAGTATTAGGCAACTTGACGAAAATTTTGGAATAAGTTATCTATTATTTCAAAACATGTAAGAATAGAATCAGAGAAAATTGAGTGTAGTTTCTAAACTACTAGGTTTATTTAAAAATAAATAAAATCTATTTCCATGTTTGAAATTTCAATGCAAAAGAGGCAAGATAAATTTTATGGAAAAAAAAATAAGTAGGTGTCTCATCTGACCACCCTAACCATAATAAAATGATAATATTTTTATAATATTTTTATATAAAGTAGAGGACCCAAGTCTAGATGTGATGCATATTTTCTGTAATTTTTTCCAAGTAAATAATTAATTATTAATTTTTATTACAACTTCTAAAAATATAAAAATCGTGATGTCCGACCAATCTTTAACTTGGTCAAAATCTATGAAATTTAATTTTCTTTTTTAACTCTATATTATGTGAAGCATAGAATGACGATGTTTCAGATTCAAAAATGATATCGCTTTGAAAGTTATAGATTTTTTTCACCAAATTTATCGATCAAAGACTTTTAGTCATAATTCTAATAGAAAATGAATAATAATTATTTATTAAATTCAAATTAAAGCATTAATTCTGTGAAAATTCTAGAATCTCCTCTAAAAACCCTTTTCGCTTTCATCAATTTAGGGTAAAAAGTCGATAGCCACATAACCAAATACCCATATTATTGCTACTTTTTATCCTCGCGACATAGCTCCGCTGAATAACTTCTCGTACTGATGTCTGTATAACTAAAACTTTTGAAATGCTAGGTAAACTGAATAGAAGTGTGAATGAAGGGTACTGTGAAAGAATTGAGACAAAGAGGAAAAGGAGAAGTGGCATAGGCACCATGGAAAACAAAAATATTTCATGATGGTGGCAGTGCAGACAATTGGTGGAGATGTTCCTCTTCTTTGATTTGAAGTGCATTATATTTGTTGGAATGCAGCCTAGAATACCTATCAAAAGAGAAAGGTGGATCTATGTGTATTCCTTCTAGTGATTTAACACGAGAGAGAGTTGTGAATGTTAGTCCTTTCCTTTCTTTAGTTCCAATATGTATTGTAGCTTTCTCTAGTGTTAAGCCTTGAGATTTATGGATTGTGATAGCCCAGGACATTGTCAACAGGAGTTGTCTTCAGCTGCCTCGTGTGATTGGGATAATGGGGATGAATCTTGGATTCTCTTGATCCCATGCTAGCCCAATGTAGTTCTGGAAGTCAACAACAACATATTCAGGCAGTTGAGGTGGTTTAGCACCCCTGGCATATACAATAGCCTTCACTAAACCCAATGATCCATTCACCAGGCCAGCTGCCACCCAAAGATTTTTTTATCAACATTACTTGTTGACCAATTGCAAGCAAGAGTTTAACTTGAAGGTGTTCATCATCGACATAATCAAGTGCATTTTTTTGGGAACATTTAGCAACACTAATTGCAATTGGAACATTTAATTGTTGTAGCATTTTCCTATTGTGCAAAGCAACCAAGCTATTATTTGGGAATAAGTGGATAGCCTGATCAAAGTCCTGGTTTTGCTTAGATGGAAGAATGGATTTTTTTTATTCATAAGAAGTTTCCAATCAGCCAGGGATGCCTAGAAGTTACTAATATTCATAAGGAGTATACAAAATTGTTGTTGTGATTTGGATTGCCCATGCTGGCGAAAGATAGTGTCAAGTGTAACAACACTATTAAAAGTGTGCCAAAGTGCCAATGCTATAGACCAAGAACTATAGATATGCCTTTCCATAATAGGGAGCAGTTGTGCCAAGTCACCCATGAGTATAATAGAAACACCACCGAATGGCTACAAATGTCTTGAAGGGAATGCTTGCCACAATCGACTATCTATTTTTAGCAGCAACTTGGAACCCAAGAAACTCATTTCATCAATTAGTATGTACTTAATATGTTTGAAGTCTTCTTGAAATATGGTCAATGGTTTTCCTTTCAATGGATTCATATCTTTTATTGGTATGTGAAGAGCAATATGCACTATAGAGGCATGAACATTGTAAACAGCAACACCCATTGGTGCCAAAACAAGCAAAGGGTTCATTTTTTGACTCAATGATCGATCTAGTACTCTTTGTATCTTGTCAATCAAGAATGACTTACATGTTCCAATGGTTCCTTGAATGATCATACAAAGCAAATGTGATGAGGACAGGCCTAGGTGATGTTGTTTAATGATTCTCAAAGCAAGCTCATGCCTAGGAGATAGTCGATGACAAAGGGTTGGCATTGCAAAGCAGGAAAGGGTTTCTTCATTTGTATGCAATTTACTTGTTGAAACAAACTATTCAGCAATGCTATGAAGATTCTCTGGAACATTGTGGTTGTCCCACCTATGGTGTGGGTCAAAGTCCCACTGACCCAAGAGCTATAGCTATTCAAAACAAACATCAAGTTTGTGGCACCAAGTCGAGAGAGAAACTCCCATTTATATTGATCTATATGTGGCGGAGACTATGCATTATCAGTGTTTCTATCACTACCCTCCTCATCAACAGGATGGTCAGTAAGTCTATTCACATGCCAAGCAACATAGCCAGCAACATGAAGTAGCCTCCAATTTGTTGTTATGCTTTCTCTTGTAAGCCCTATGTCAGCCTCCACATTTTGAAAAGGTTTGTATAGCAATAATTCTGACCAAAAAAATGTTTCATAGGCATCACTTTGTTCTGGGGGGGATGGTCTTGAAAAGCAGGTAAACAATGATGATTGCAGGTTGTAGGCAAGCATGCCAGGCTAGGCCTTTGTGATTTTTGTGATATGTATAGAGTTGTGCAGAATGAATAAGGGATATTGCCTCCATTTCAAGTGGTCTTTGCATGTAGGAATGAATATAAGCACTGGAAAGATCATCACCATTGTCAACTATTTTCAATTGATGGAACGTCTGCCTGCTAACATTCAAAGACAAGAAATGTCAACTTGAGATGACAAGGGGCAACTTTTGCATCATATGTCATGTTTCTTGTGCACCAATGTCACGATCAACAACCAAATTCATCATGAATTTTTGGTATGCAAGCAATGCTTTATCCCCAGATGAATTTTCATTTGCAAGCCTTTGCAAGATATCAATGTAGCTTTTAGATTTTTTCTCATAATTTGATGCATATTGGGAAATGTAGTTTAGGAAAATTTGTTTAGACAATAGTGGCTGGAAATCAACATTTGCTCGCCAAATTGCAAGCATCTCAGGGTTGTGGATATTAACACGCTCATCATTTCTTGTTGGTTTGTACGATTTGTTTAATTCACTATCAATTGTCAATGTTGAAGATGGTTGTCTATTTCGTGGAGCTTTGTAGCGACATTGCAATTGTTGGCCTTTTTTCCTAAGGCAAATGTATTGAGTGCACTTGGTATGCCTTTGAATCATGTTTAACAATTGTTCATAGTCCACCATTGGATCCATAGAAGAAATTTGTGTAGTATTAAGCAAGCATGGGTCATCCAAGGCTAAGTGGTGGATCCTTGATATTAGTTGCGATGGGGCACAATGGTTCCATGCTGAAACATAGCGATCAAAGAATTGTTTTACTTGTTGAAGTTCATGAGGGTTGGACCAATCAAGCATGTACATATTTGGGGCATCTAGGAGCCACAAGAAACCATGTACATGTGCTAACCCATGATGTTTCCAATCATACCTATACCAATAGTCCTTTGTTTGGAAAATTCTCTCAATAACCTTTTCACATAAAATAGTGAATTGTAGGTGCATGTACAAGGCTGTTATGTGCATGTTTTGCACAATGTTCTCTATGAAGTGTGTTTGGTAGTATGGTGAATCAAATTGGGTATTGGGTTCAATCACCCTATGCAGATTAGGCCATTTTGTATTTACAGAGCTCAAAGTGAAGAAAAGAGTCAGTGTACCAAGCTGGTGGATCATTGTTGCAAGCTCTTGTTGGATCTTGGCCCAATATGAGTGGGTTCCTCACAAGGATGCACCAAAGCAAACAAGTTGGTTTTCCATTTGGGTATCGGGTGCGTCCCGAAGCAGTTGTCGCAAAGCAAGAACCAACTTTGGGATTCTTTCCTCTAAGTTTGTTTTCATAAAAACTGATGCTAATTGTTGGCTTCGATGTCTCATTATTAAATTATAAATGTAATATCTAAATCTGACATGCCTCCCAAATCTATTATCACATTATCTCATCAAGTGCAAGGCATATTCATGTAAGTGAACCTATATTGTTCTCAATTGTAGCGACATTGCCATGCCAGTTGGGAACAATGTTGGAAAAGCCATACTTAATAACCCTTCTATATTATATTCATTGATAGGGCTAGAATCTATTTCAGGCCAAGGCAAGGTATTTTGAGTAGTGTCTTTAATTTGTAAGGAATCTCTAATTGCCTACAATTCTCGAGGAGGGTTGGGCATCAATGGAATAAATGATGACAAGTCTTGAAGGTCAGCTTCCTCATCAACAACAGTTTCTATAGTTTCCATTTGTTCATTTGGGCCATGCCTTGGTTCTTCCATTATGTGCAAGAGATCATAGATGTCAGTACTTGTAGGAGGCAACAAATTTAAAGCATCACAATCTATTGCAACATCACTATAGTATGATTCATTCTCAATTTTATAAATTAATGCAGCCATGACATTATGTTTGTCAACATAGCAATCATAGTTTGTCCCTTTCATGCCAATTCTTCGCACAATGACAACTTCAAGATCATGTAGTTGTCACATAAACAAAGTTGTAATGCCAGTGATGTCTTATGGGAAGCTTATAATATGGCCACTATATTTGTATTGGCCTCCTTTGGCATGGGTTACTTGTAAAACGGGAGCAACTCTGGTTATAATCATTTCTTCAACTTGAGTAAGCTTTGCAAGGATGGTTGGTTGTGGCCTTGGATCCATTTTGTTTGCTAGGATATATCTATGGACACCCTTTTCAGAAGCACAATGCAAATAGAAAACGATAGTACTAGATGCTTAGAATCTCATGCCAGCATAGCTCTCATTGCAAGTAGAATAAGTTTTCAAGTCAGACAAAGCATCAATGCACTAGCGGAAGGATTGCATTACTATGCGGAAAGGTTCACCAACCATGTTTCCTGAGGATGGGGTTGTTGAAGATGTGGTTGGAAAGGCATGCTCAAGAAGGGGTTGCGGCAGTGTACAACCAGGTATTGCAAAAGCATTCTCATAAGGATGGGTGTGGTTCAATGGCGAATGAGAGGAAGTTGAGGGGGAGCAATAGTTTGCAAATGTTACTGGCGAGCTTACTTGCAATGGCAGTGTTCCTAGCTGGGCATGGGCCACCAAGCCAACTGGGTCCATGGCACTTCTCTTTTGTAAGTACTTGGTTCGCCGATCTACACAAATCTGGTCTTTGTGTTGTGCATAATAAAGTTGGTTTCTTTCGTGCTTTTCTGCCTTTCTACGATCTACACTTGATGTGGCATTGAAACCTGAAGCAGGTTGTAATTCCCACAACAATAATATTAACAACACAATAAAATGGTTGCAAAGACCAAGTTAAAGGGAAATGGCATAACTATAGCGGTCAAGCGAATTGAATATGCAACAAAGTAGAAAAAGGCACAATAAGACCAATATGTATATATAATTGTATGTATTCATATGCATTGTATTTAAAAGTGCTTTCAAACTCCAAATAAAAAAAAGGAATGCAAGGACTCAATCTGATTGGGCCAGTGGCTAACTCAAAAGGAAATGCATCGATTGCATTACTAAATTTCCATAGGTACAAGAATTACTAGCAACACCATGCATTGAAAAGACTTATTTTCAAGAGAGCATTATTAGTGTTAAACCATGTCGCATAAACTAGTAATTTGTGAAGTATAATATGATACATAGTTTAATACTTAAATACTCTTCTGAAAAAGAAGTCTCATCAATGGTATTAGGTCAAGTATCTCCACAAATTTGTGTCATGTGATCAAACATGGAATGAATGTTGCTCATTATTGGAAATATACCACCTTCCATTCTAACAGTTATTTTTAAATCCTACAAGGAATAATAGCCAAGGCATGAGTATTGACATTATGCATTAGATGAACATATGCAAATTTTTTGATTGCAGATACAAAACCATCGTGCAAGGGAGGGGGAATTTATAAAATAAAAAATCTGCATGCAGACAAAAACTTTTCACTATAGTCACTTATTGACAGTAGCCAAGATAAACATATTTGGAAACGTGTCTACAAATGTATATATGCATATGCAATCTATTTTCAATGCAGAGTGTCATGAATGGAAAGTACGATGCACTATTTAAGGAAGACTGTAGTGCTATTGTTGCCTATCCTTATGCATCATCCCTTCCTTCATGACATTCTCCATTCAAAATAAGTTCATATTTTTCATTGGACATGCATATGTACATATAAATATATATATATACATATAGTAGAATGAAGGCAACAACTAAGAAAGCAAAAATGCAATTAATCAATAGTGAGGCAATGCAAAATGAAACAGGCCAAAGAAATACTCACTCTCCACTATATAGTTATTACTAAGACATCATAATCAGCAATATACATTGGATATATATCTAGTGATCTGCTGGCTGTAAAATATTAAACATTGTAGAGAAGTAAAAAAAATTGGAAATTAGAAACCTATACATTCACAAATACTTTCTGCAATAGTGATCCATCAACAAGAACCCAAGCATGTGCATATGTAAATGTATTTACAATTGTACCTATACATATGAAATGTTTTCAATGGAGAGTGAAATGAATGGAAAGTGCAATGTATACTTTAAGGAGGAGTGTAACGTCACTGCTTCCATGGTTGTGTATCATACCTTCATTCATTCCAATGACCATCTATAAAAGCTTCATGTTTTCCATTGCACATGCATATATACATACACATATACATATAGAAATATTACAATGAACATAAAACATGCTTGCAAACATCGAAGCAAAAGAAAAGAATATGTATTGTCCATCCTACCATATTGGGAATATAATCTTATCAATGAACATTTTTATGTACAAACAGATATACATATGGAATGGAAAACAACAAAACAAGTTTTGCTCTCCACCCTACCATATTGGGTCATGAAGCCCCATGGGCTCTCACCAAACCCCCCAACAAGAATATAGATTGTCCATCACTTTCATCAATGGTGGAAGCAACCCTTCTATTCACACATACCAAACATCCTATGATTGCAACAATTCTATTTGAGAGCCTTTAAGAAATAATGAATAGAGAATAGCAAATTTGAAATGGAAAACAACAAAAGAAGGCCTGCTCTCCACCCTTCCATATTGGGTCATGAAGCTCCATGGGCTCTCACCAAACCCCTGAGCAAGAACATAGATTGTCCATCAGTACTATCTATGGCGGAAGCTATCTCTCTCACCACACAACAAACAACTCCTTTTGTGAGCCTCTAACAAATAATAACCTAAAAGGTATGCTTGAAAACTATGCAAACAAATACAATCCAACATGATTGATTGGATCCATATAGAGGGACTTTTTGTTTGGAAATATACATACTAAAGAAGTACATGTAGAAATGTATGTGCATGGCATTACTTGTAGACAATATAGATATATAGTTGAGTGAGAACTTATAGATATAGATAGACAATGTTACATCTATTGGAAAGGGTGGATGGACTTCAACGTTCAAAGTAGCTTGCAGTCTTGGCTCACAATTGTTGAAGGGGCTAAAGTCAGAGAAAAACACCCAACAATGCCTTATTGAAATTTGCAAACACTTTCGCTATCTCTGCTCATGTTTTTAAATAAAAGATATTGTCACAACCATTACCACTACACACACACCATACAATAGTAAATGTTGATGCGAAGAGGACAAGCTTCTATGAAGATGCAAGTCCAACTACTTGCTATGATTTTTTTTCTGAAGCTAGCATCAACATATTTTTCATTTTTTACATGGGGCAATGACTCCAAGAGGAATAGAAAAGTGTTGGCAATGGCACTAATAATCAGAGTGATGCATAATGTATGTGCCATATGTACAAATATCTATCTATGCAAAGGAAGCACAGATACGTGCATTTGAGGAGAACTCTTTTGAATATTATTTCACTTATGGTTCGTAGGTTGTTGCAAGTTGTATTGCTTGATCTCTGTTAACACACTATTGATTGTTCCAAATTTTGATAGGTTGTTGTTGAGAGAAGACTGTATTTTTTTTGGAAGAACAAATATTGTTTAATCTATGGTCAATGTCTTATTCCTATCATTTTGCAAGGATATGTTACTGTGCTTGTTTGTGTTTAATGTTTCTCTCCACCTGGCTTTGTGCTGAAACAAATATTGTTTGATTTATGCCATATGTTATGTTGCTATGCCTATAATGTAGAAAAATACTTAATGTTATTCAGGTTACATCTCATTGCATTAGGTATTATTGATCACTATTCTTTGCAATGGAACAAAATACTCAATCTTATATTCTTTTTGTTAGCTTCCATTGGGCATTGTCGATTATAGTTATGTTGCTTAAGCTATACTATTTCATTTTGGAGGTGTTGTTCAATAGGCTGTATTCTTTCAATTTTTGTGTAGGTTGTGTTGAGAAAGGAGTGTTTTTTTTTTATGGGTTTGTTACTGTCAATTTTTTATGAGTTTCTCTTTAATGTTTGTGTTTTTGTGGTATGTTTGCAACATAATATATATATATACATACATACATATATATATATACATATATATACACATAAATACACACACACACACATACATATATATACACATAAATATACCACACACACACACACACACATACATTATTTGAATTTCCATCCCGGACATTGTATTCAAAAGGTTGTGCCTATTTGTTATAAATAATATTATTTCACTAATTCTTGGCATCTTCTAGCTATTCCTAATTTACTGAGGGAGGATCTTTGTGGGGAAAAAATTATATTGTGTTATTTGAGAATGACTATTATTTGGTTTAGGTTCTCCAATTTGTGTGTATTGTTTTGCATGAATTTGCTAGTTGGCATGTTCTTCTTGTGTTCCATGGCTTTCTCCATTTGGGGTGGTCTCGCAACTAAAAATATACTACTTTCTGAATATATTGGTTTGTGAACAGAAGCTTATGCAAAATTGATTCTCAACCTAAACCCATCACAGATAGAAAAAATATAACCCTCATAAGAGCATCCTATTGAAAATTAATAGTGAAAAACGCATAAAAAATATGCTCGTTTCTAAACGAAAGTTTTTAGAAAATTGAAACAATACAATCATGTGAACAAAACTTTCTGAAAAATAATACAATATAGCAAGCACATTCATAGAAATTTCACAGCCAATGAATGCACTTGCACCCTCATGCAAGCTTTCCCTCTTCACTCACAACCACCTTGAAGAACAACATAAACCCAGACAATGCTACATAACAATACATTTTTTGAAAATTACAACCATAGAATATCTTGATAGAGTTCTGTGTACATATATATGTGTATCATGTATTTGTGTATGTAAGTATCTATGTTTGGGTATCGATGTAATAATTTCCAAGTGTTTTTTTCTACTGCTTTGTAATCTCTAATGATAGTGCCATGCTGGATATGGATGTCATATGGTACTTGGCTATAATGTTTGTTATGTATGCCATGGAGCTCAATCTAGAAATCACCATTGAACAATGCTTTATTAAGAATACCCTAAACTGCTCTAGTAGTTTGGTGAGTTTTAAATGCAAAGTATTATTGCAACCATTTCCAATGTATGCAACACATACATGAAACGTTTGTGATATTGTTTCATTTATGGTGTGTAGCGTGTGGCACACTAATCCGAGTAGCAGGTGGCAGATGCATTATAACTCTGGCCAACATATTTTTTCAATCTCCCGTACATACACTGGGCAATTTTCAGCAAGGAATTGTTTGGTGTCATTCTATTGCTATACCTGATATGAGATCCATGAGCAATGCTTGGGTAAGCTTCTGTGAGGAGGTAAGCTGGATTAAGCTCTGTACAACTTCTATGAAGGTGGTTGTAGGTTATTTTGTGTTTTTTGAATGGACAGATGGTTGCAAATGCAAAATAAAAGTGTCACCTCTGATAATATTTTGCCCATTTTTGTTCAAAAAACTTAGCAAGAAGACGTGTGTTTGAAGAAAGTGGGAAGAGCTCCATGTCAAAGGAACCCTTTGTGATTTTGCTTGATTCATGGTTCATGCACTATACCACGCTAAATTGCTTGATTTTCCACAAGGTATTGTTGATTATTTCAAATATCTTGTCTCATCTATCATTCTAGTTTTGTCTTTATTGCTCTGCATGGATTTGATACTGTGATTTTTGTTGGGTTTCATATATATGTTTGTATATATATATATGCACACATATATATATACATATATAGGCATATTGTTGTGAAGGTGTAGGCATGTTAATCAACATTGGAATTCTGTGGTTGGAGGGAATCTTGTAATTTTTGCATACGACAATGGTCACAAAAGGTGTGGGATGTGACAATTCTTGTATATATATGTATATCTGTCTATATATATCTATGTACACCCTTACAAATATTCCTTAATTTGTGGTTCACAGTTTGTTCCAGGGTATATTGTTTGATTTGTGAGTTCTAAGTACACAATATTACCTCATTTTTGGTTTGCCATTTGTGTCTATGGTTTTCCATGTATTTGAGGCTATCAATTTTTGTGTGTTTTTGTTTATGGGGTCTATGTTCTGGCTATGTTTGCAGGCTTGGGGGAAGGATGCATACTAGAGACAGCCAACAAGAAGAGGTTTGTTTTGACCAAGTGGGAAATTTTGCATGCCATTAATACCATTTGCCACATTGTTTCATTTGTGCTATATAGTTTTTGGAACCCTATATGTCAAATCTGCAATAAGGCACTGTCAATTGCTTCAAATTTTGATAAACTAAACAAAAAAGTATATTTTTTTGATGGGCTTATCATTGTTAACTTTCAGCAAGCTATTGTTGAGAAGGCTACATTGTATGAATTTTTTGACAGGGTTTTGTTGAGGCATAAGTAAATTTCAACTCTGATTTATTTTTGTGACTCTTTGTGGGTTTTTGTTTATGGCTTCCGTTTGGTGGTTATGTTTTGAATCCAATATAATTTTCCATGTTATGCAGTGTTTTTTGGTTTCTCTTTTGTATCTTGGGTTATATTGTCTCATCCTCAAAAAAGATGTTGTTGACAAGTCTTCCAATTCTCCTTAAGGTGCTATATTTGTTGGCTTTTGTTTTGTGGTTATGGCTGCAATGGAATAAAATAGTTAATCCTATACAGTTTGTGTTAGATTCCATTGGGCATTCTTGATTATTGTTGTCTTGTTTTAGCTATATGGTTTAATTCTCGAGAATCTACTATTGAAAAGGCTCTATTGTCTCAATCTTCAATGACGTTCCATTGAGAGAACAATATATTTTTGAATGGGCTTGTTACCATCAATTTTTGGTGAATTTTTCTTTAACATCTGTGCATTTTGTGGCTATGGATTTCCACCAGTTTGTAACAAAAACAATATTTTTCAAATACCATGTTCCTTTTCTATCTATGGTGCAACTATATTGTTTAATAAAATAAGACAACCTACCCAAATTCTTCAAAACCCTCTATTATTAGTATAGGAAAACATGTCTTCACGACACTTATTTCATTGTACACATTGAAATTTGCAGAGGAACCATAAACAAATAGAAAAATAAAATGGTCTCAACAACACCCTCTCAAAATTAGAATAGCCAAAAAATGCAAAGAATTAATAAAATAACATTGTTTATAACAAAAAATATAGCCTTTTGCATGCAATGTCTTGAGGGAAATTTAAATTATGCATATATATATGTGTGTATATATATGTGTGTGTGTGTGTGTGTGTGTATAACAACTGACATGTAAGATATCTGGATATCCCCTATTTGTGTGAACTTTGGTTAGAATTTTTGTCAGCCTTTCCATCTTTTGAAGTTAGTTGAGTTGACATATATGCACTTTCAAAAAAGCAGCATTCTAAAGTCAACAAAGCAACTATACATTCTATGCCATTTACGAAAAGGCATTATTAACTACAGGTCTATAGCCCCAGATTATAACCAAAGATAGAAGATGATAGCCAACAACACCTTACAGAGTACAATAAGGCCAACAACATCTTGGCTAGCCATCAACCCTTCTATATAATAACTTTTCTAGTGGCTGAGGGAAAGGTTCCAGAGCTGGCTGGTGCATGTTGGGAAGCTATAGAACAACTGTCAACAATGCCTTGTAGAAAACAACATAAACTGTATAGTGGTGCAAGCATGAACACAAAGCAAAGACTTCAATCACACATTCATGATTTCAACAAAGATGTACAAAGTAAGTTTGCAATCCATCACTATTCAATAGATACGATGGCTATCAACAAGTCTATAGTTACCACTGGATAGTGCATACGAAATATTGAAACAAAAAGAAAGCTATATGCAACTCCACTAAAAAGAAACACACGTAAATAGCTAAACAATGGCTACTCACAAATAGCTAGCAAACAAAGACATGAAAGCCACATAAATACATCAAATATAAACAAGCCACACTATACACCAATAAGGCTGCAAATGCAAGCAAAGCATATCTACAGTTTGATCCATGCACATGGGAAACAACCAATACAGGTGGTAGGGACAGAGAATAAACAAGGAACAGACTTACAAGATCGAGGCCTAACAATTGTTGAGTAGCCTCAAGAGAGCTAGAGTCCACTGACATTACTGGAGCCGTTGTTTGTAAAATACAGAGCTGCAACACCAACGACTGGCCACAAGTTCTATTGCAACAAGAATACAACAACCAAAGATTCAATTAAACCATCAAAAGCTAACAAGGTCCATTCTCAATTTTTAAATAGCAAACCTTGCTACATTCCTATTTTTTTTCTTGGAACATCTACAATATAATAAAAAAAAATAATATAAAAAATGCACATTTATAGATCTCTCCATAAATAATTTCAAAAACAATCTATATTCCTCCAACACAACCAACCTAGAACATACGATCTCCACCAATGTGATCAATGGTGGCATCAATCTTTCATATATCAACAAAAATAAAACTTATCATTCCAAGAATGACCCAAATGAGAATAACATACGAATCACTATATACCAATATTGTTTGTATCCACTGTGACATTGATACATATCTACACATAGGGGAGGAGCAAATTTTTGATTCATGCCGTATGTTTTGTGGCCATTGTTCCAATATGGAATTCTTCATCATGATACTCTAGCCTAGGCCACATCCTATCATTTTGAATGACACACCAGAAGAACACTATATTGTTTCATTTTCAGATAAGCTATTGTTGAGAAGAGGTTGTATTGTTTCCACATCTAGGAGGAATGAATTTTTGATTCATGCCCTTTGTTTTCAGCCCATCATTCCAATATGGCATTCTTTATTGTTAGACTCTATCCTAGGATACTTCGTATCATTTTCAACAAGGTGTTGTGAGACTACTATATTGTTTCAATTTTAGATAAGGTGTTGTCTAGAAAAGGTTGTATTGTTCGTTAATATCAATATTGTTACCAAACTCAACAACAACTTGTGAGATTGGTAGCATGTATCTTCAGTGTGACATGGATGATCCATTTTACCATTGATCAAAGTGGTGGAAAATGTATCTTGTTGCTCAAGGGCTTACTTCCAAACTATGCTTGCAATGGAGTAAAACAATTAATCTTATAAACATTGTGTTAGATTTCATTAGGCATAATTGATTATGACTACTTTATAAGAGTATTTTATGCATCTAATACCATAGATATATATTTCTCCAAATATTCTAGATGAAATGAGTCGGGATGATTGTCAATAATTCCTTTTGGGTAACAACATTAAAACACTCCATCTACTAATATGGTAGGATAGAAATCGGGCATACTTTTGTTTTCTACATATTGCATTCTGTCGTATGCACCAAGTATGGCTAAATTATAGCTACTTCATTTGTCGCATTGCAACTATAGAGAAAATTATCCATTATAAAATTATGCATTATAAAATCTAGAACTTTTATATCTCCAGATTTACATATTCTCTATGACATAGATATGATTGCAACTCTAAAATTTACACTTTTTATATAGAAAATATGTATATGGTTTGGTGTTTCCAATAAAAGTTTTACATAAGGCAATAGGTGTCAGTTTTAGCTTTGTGTTGCAATAGCTGTAGTGGAATAAAATACCTAATGATATACAATTCATTCCATTTTTACATAATCACCACACTAAACTCCACACTTTTTGTTATTCTTGCAGGCCATACCCCAGCCATAATGCAACAATTGATAAACTAATGTGTTACAAACCACCTTTCAGAATAATGATAGTGACTACAAAACCAATAACAACGATCAAATTGACAATCAGATCCCAATGCACTTAATTTTTTATAGCATCTTCTTCTAAATGCTAGGGTCTATCAATCTTACCTAAAACTCCATCCATAGTACACTACATTTCAAATACACATATACATATATACACATACATATATACATATATATATACATGTATACACGCGCGCGTGCACAAACACACACACACACATATATATATACATACAAAAATCTACATACATACACACATATATACATATATACATATAGATATACATATGTATATATAGATAGATATATATACACACACATACATATATACACACACATATATATACACATATATATACATGTATATACACATATATAGATAGACACACACACACACACATATACATATATACATACATATACACATATGTATACATATATAAATATAGGGACACATATTGTATGCTTTGCATGTACTGGGGGTTGTCGTAATAACAACTACCCTTTTAACACCTTGGGGAACAAAACAAATGTTTGGGTAATTTTCAATAAGGCATTGTTTGTTGTCGTTGTGTTGCTATACCTGATATGAGTGCCAAGAGGGATGACAGTAAGCTTCTACACAGCTGTAAGCTGGATTAAGCTTTGTGCAACTGCTACAAAGGTGGTTGAAGGTTATTTTGTCCTTTTTGCAAAGCCAGATGGTTGGAAATGCAAAAGAAAAGTGCCCCCTATGATAATATTTTTCCCTTTTTCTTTGCAAGAAAGTCGGCGAGAAGATGAATTATAATTCTAGACAAAAAAATTCGTCAGCCTCCTAGATTTCTATGCTTTTCATCTAGAGTCAATCATGATAATAACAACAACCATTCAACACCGAACAGAACTATACAAATATTTGGAAATTTTTTTACAACGCATTCTTTCAATTTTTGACAAAGTTGTGTTGAGAAATCAATATATTTTAACTTTCGTTTCCCACTGTCAATCTTGATGGCTTCCTCTTTTATTAATTCATCAATTTATATATGTATATATATACATATATACCTATACATATATATATAGATATGTATATATATATATATACATATATGCATACATACATATATATATGTATATGTATATATATATACATACATATATACATATACATATACATATACATATATATACATACATACATACATATATATATACACATATGTATATATATATATATATATAAATCATTTTTGCATCTGGGTTGCTCTTGATACCAATATTGTTAAATTTATCGCTTCCGTTTTGTGGCATATATATATATATATATATTTCAATTTCCCATGGGTATGTCTTTATGGGTTATATATATATATATACGTATATATGTGTACATATATACATACATTTATATATATTTCAATTTCCCATGGGTCTCTCTTTATGGCTTGCATTTAGTTGATATGGTGGGAAAAGGGATATATATACATATATATATATATATATATATATACATATATATACACATATACATATATACATATATACAT